>JBBBDQ010001905.1:1380000-1580000 GCA_037127315.1 Ascarosepion bandense | reverse complement strand
TTTGATAGATAGATAGATAGATAGATAGATAGATAGATAGATAGATAGATAGATAGATAGATATGAACAAGTTGACATTTGATAGATAGATAGATAGATAGATAGGTAGATATGAACAAGTTGACATTTGATAGATAGATAGATTGATATGAACCTGTTTATATATATATAGATATATAGATATATACGTAGATAGATTGATAGATATTAACCTGCTGAAAGTGGATAGATATAAACGTGTTGAAAATTCATAGATAGATAGGTAGATAGATAGATAGATAGATAGATGTGAACGTGCTGAAAATAGAGAGATATATATGAAGATGTTTATAGACAGATACATATATATCAACATGTAAGTAGTTAAATAGAAAACAAAAACTTGGATAATTTGCTGACGAAGGGCAATTAACTGAAACTGAAATAACCCCAAAATAGCATAGAATACATAGAACTAAAACAAATTAAATGAAGAATTTGGTCTGAAATTTCAACCCATATCATATGAAGAAGACAAGAGCATACGACAGCCGAAACGTTGTGATTATTGCAATAATATTAAAAGGACAAGAATCTGAATGATGTTACTGTTATATAGTACGTGATACGGAGTATTATACCGTGACGTGTGACGTAATTGGGTCCCAGCATTTGGCAGCTTAAAACTTAAATACAACTCAGCTCATTTGCATCTCATTTGCATAGGATATCACAGTTACAATACCTAATCTCAGAAATATAGAGAGATGATAAGCCTTGTAACACATTCAATCAGTTAAATGCCATACGTGATACACGCTTGGGCGATCATGTTTCGAAAGAGACATGACTGACTGGGCAGAAGATTAACCCGCAGTAGGTTGCCATTGCTTTCTGCGGTATACTGGTTGCCAGCCAAGGCTATAGAACCGAATCTGTCGTGTTATTTAACCCTTAATTGAATGGAATAGACGAATTAATACCTTTCCCAAGGGTATTTGCGCATAAGTGAATGCAATGAATTCGGCTGGAATTCGAACTTGGCTCCCCGATTTGTCGTTCCGAGCCGATATCCAATGCACCACAACGCACATCCTAATGTAGCACATTAGTGGGCACAAACACATGTAACATTAATGTTGTGGGGCCTGCCCCTTTGTTTACATGATAATGGACTCGACTTGAGTGTCCATATACTCCGGCCGTAGTGAGATCCGAGTCAGTTACCATACGTTCCAACAGATACCGTCAGATACCAAGGTTTCACGGAGAATACAGCGTCAGTAGTTCATAGTAGCTCTGAGCTCCACTAAGACATAAGCTTGCTACACAGCACCCATCAGCTTCCAACGTGGACATACTAATTCTACTAAGGCTTCATTCAGAGACTTGTATATCTATTTCTTACTAATCGTATTCCTGGATTACTAACCTGCGTTCAAGTTTGTATCTTTACGTTCAATATACTTATTTTTCTATCTCAAATATCTGGTTTGTTGTTCATTATTTTGTGCGGTTCCCATTCTAGGGATCCACATCAATTAGGGATCACCAAATATACTGAAGTCGTGTGTCTTGAGCAAGATAGCCCGATGGAGCGCAAGCCTTTACAGGCTGATGTACCTTCTTCTAGAATGGCTGCCAACCAAGGCTATTAGGTTTGTCCTACTATTTTTACTCATAGAGAAGATAAGGAAGAGTTGGGTTCGTATCTACCCCGAGGGTATTTGCATGTAACGGACTTAACTGGAATTTGAACTTGGCTCTCCAATTTCTCATTCTAAGTTGCTATCCATTTTCAGACGACTGTGAATTTAACGGGTCAATTCAATACATCATTTTTAGTCAGTTAGTTAAGGGCCATACATGATACATGCTTTGGGTGATCATGTCCTGAAATAGACATGACTGACTGGGTAGAATATTTTTCTGTCGTAGGTTGCCAAACTAAGGCTATAGAACCGAATTTATCCTGTTACTTAGCCCGTAGCTGGAGAGAAAAGAAACCAACTGGAATTTGAAGTTAGCTCTCCAATTTCTCATTCTAAGTTGCTATCCATTTTCAGACGACTGTGAATTTAACGCGTCAATTCAACATCATTTTTACCAGTTTTATTCCATCTTCTTATTGTTACTTTCTCCTGACCTGGTACCTGTTTAAATTGTCAGAGAAAACAAGAGAAATCGTGAATGTAACTTCTGATAAAAATTGAACTCGTTTCTACCAATTTGAAAACCCATCGATTTTCTTCTGGTCAAAACTCGGAGAAAATCGTTATTTCTGAAGGAGTTAATTTTTCTTGTATAGCAAGGGAAACAACTCGAAATAACAAGACGTAGTTATTTCCCTTTGACCATTTTATTTACTATTGATTATCGAAAAACTTAATAAATTTGATAAAATTAGAAAATAAATGAAGAAAAGGCTGACTTTTTTAAAAACATGAAGTAAATATTTATTATTTTTATTATTGGGCGACAGCAGCTCAGATCAATGATGAAAAATTGCTGTCATCAAGTGAAGCCTGTGGATCTTGACAAAGACCACACTTAGACCTTAGATTGCTGCTACAGAATCGCAAAGTCAGTTTGTTAAAAGAAAGTGCCATGCACGCTTGGGTGATCATGTCTCGAAAGAGACATGACTGACTGGGTAGAGTATTTTCCCGCAGTAGTTTGCCATTTACTTTCTGCGGTAGACTGATTGCAATCCAAGACAACAACTCAATATATCCCGCGATACAATCCTTTTATTCAGATCAGTCAATTAAAGTGCCATACGTGATACACGCTTGGGCGATCATGTCTCGAAAGAGACATGACTGACTGGGCAGAATATTTTCCAGCAGTAGGTTGCCATTACTTTCTGCGGTAGACTGGTTGCCAGCCCGGGATTTGGAACACAGTGTGTCGTGTTATTTGTTAGAGGGAAGAGACGGATTAATACCTTTCTAAAAGGGTATTTGTGTGTAAGTGAATGAAATGAATTTCACTGGAATTCGAACTCTGCTCACTGATTTCAATATTTACTGCACCACAACACATATACTGCACCAAATAAGAGAAATCACTTTATTTGAGGACTACCAACAGCAATAACAACTAAAATGAATAGCACATGTAACTGAAATAGAAAATCTAAATCTAAACTTATTTATAAATGGAACTTTGTGTGTGTGTGTATGTGTGTGTGTGTGTATGTGTGTGTCCGTTACCTATAGACTCCGAAACAGCTGAACCGATTTTCTTGAAAATTTACACAGTTGTACTATAAGTGTCTGCGAGTGTTCTTCGCTAGGTTTTGTATTGAGGTACCCCCAATAAATATCGAAAATTGATAATCGAAAAAATCAGGTTATAGAAGGAGTGGTCTGATTTTAATTAAATTTGATACACTCATAGACAAAGACATAAGAAACGATATTCAGAAGTTTCAGAAAATCATAAAAGTGCAGAAAATCAATAAAAGGCAAGATACTGGGTCTGATCAAAATTAGTTTTTCAGCCCTTTTATTTTAGTTTTTGCTTCGGGTTTGTCTCTAAGTAGGTATAATTGTAGTTCTTAGTCTCAGCCATCATACCATTTACTCAAAGGACTTATTTAGCCTTTAAAATTCAGTTTACGATGAAAAAAACTTATTTGATATCGATACCAGGAAATGAAAATTTGACTTACATCCATTCATTTTTCTTTTCTCTCAGTCTACGGTTTCGCTTTAACTGGAAACAACTATTGCTTTTTAGTCTTTCGTGCCAACGTCCAAAGAGTCTGAGCTCCAGAACCATGGATTAGTTTTAAAGCTTTCATTTCACCCGAGCAATGCTGGGCTATACTGCTAGTAATGACATAAACAAAATGTTGACCTTTCACACTCCTTCAAAAATCTTCGGTCAATGAAGATGAAAAGTTTCTTTATAAGTCAGTTAAGTGCCATATGTGATGCATGCTTTTTGACTGGGCAGAGGTTTATCCTGCAGTAGGTTGCCATTACTTTTTGCGGTAGATTGGTTGCCAGCCAAGGCTATAGAACCCAATCTGTCCTATTATATGACTCATAGCTAGAGGGGGAAGAGATGTATTATATTATTAAGTAGTAATTAGTGGGGCATTTTTTATCGAAAATCTACAAATATGGAGTCAACACTTTGATTAAAAATCTTCCCCCATAGATTAAATTACATTAACAGGACTGGCAATATCCAAGCCGCACTAAACAAAAACTAGACGAGATATCACTAGACAAGAACAGTAAAACAAGAACAACCTACCCCCTTAAATTAAATAAAGTGTCCAGTTTGAAATTCCCTATCACTTACCTGGATTGAAAAACATCTGAAACAGCACAAAATGTCCAAACATTGAGATAATAATAATAAAGATGAGGATATTAGTCTAGATGGAAATTGGCATACTGGTCTTCTTCACAAGTTGAAAAGTTATGGCATTTCCAAACAAATTTTGGAACTGATTCATTCTTTTTTTATCTAATCGTGAAAGGAAAGTTGTTCAGAATAGCCGTTCATCTAGATCCTTTCATACTAATGCAGGTGATCCCCTCCTCCAGGGCTCTCACTTCGGACCTACTTTGTTCTAAATTTTTATCAGTGACCATCCTGATGGCATCAACTCTCAACTTGGTATCTATGCTGATGACACAGACATTTATTTCTGTCTCAGTGGTAAATCTAATCAGTTCAATGAGGTCAAATTAGTGGTTGATCACAAAAGAGACCAACAGTCTATTGTTAACTGGGGCAAAGAATGACTTTTGAATTTGAACACCTCAAAAACAAAACTGCTCTCTATTAATTATTTGAGAGAAACCTTCTCTGCTTACCCTCAGTATGGCTGATGCTATCATGCAAATGAGTGCCTTCCTGGGTTAATATTATTGGCTGACATGAAGTGGAAAGACTATACTGAATCCATTACTTGGTCAGCTGCTAAGAAAGTTGGTTAACTGTGTCGTGCTAGATAATTTTACTCTCTTGAATCTATCTTACATATTGTGGTAGAGTGGCTGACACCCCTGCATCACTCTCAATTATGAAATATCCCCGGGTCTGAAATAGTCTATTTAAGTAAAGAATAGTAGCATTCAAGGCAAAATATTTGAGTAATATTCAGACTGATTACTTCAGCGATTATTGCAATCTACACCCACCTCTTTGTGTTGTCAATTCTGTCTTGTCTGTATGTGTAACTGTTGTACTGTTCTGTGTCTGTCCATTTAGCATCAGATATGGTGTTGAATAATTCTGCAGCATACCTTGTCTATGCAACATATATCTATGTCTACTATTCATCCATGCTTAGAATATTGCTGCCACATATGGTCCCATGCTCTTGTTGTGTATTTAGAGATTCTTGATGAAATCCAAAGAAGAATCAGCAATATTATTGGTCCTGACCTGGCACTTTGGCTTCAGTTCTTTCCCACCATCGTAAAGTTGTTTCCCTCTGCCTTTTCCATAGATACTTTTATGGTAATTCTTCAAACAATCTCTTTGAAATGGCACCAAGACTTCATGAATTTAAGTGCAACATCAGATTTATAGCAGGGTGTCATTGGTTTTCAGTTGAACTGGGTGTTTCATTTCTAACACTTTTTGCTCATGAAACTCCCTTCCAGCTCCTTGCTTTCCAGACAAGTTTAAACACTTTTTTAATGATCAGCTTCTAACAAAATGGTATTTTTGAAAACACCCTGAATATATATATAAACACTGTGCCTCCTTGGGTTAACTCTCACAACAGATCTCAAGTGGAATGACTATATAGAATCCATAGCTAAATCCGCTGCTAAGAAGGTTGGTTCACTGTGCAGGGTGAGGAAGTTTTTCCCGTCTGAAACAATCCTACATATATACAAATCTACCATCCACCCGTGCATTGAATACTGCTGCCATATCTGGTCGGGTGCTCCTGCTATCCACCTAGGTGTCCTTGACAAAATCCAACGAAGAATCTGTAATGTAATTGATCCCGACTTGGCAGCTCAGATACAGTCACATTCTCATCGATGCAATGTGGCTTCCTTGTGTCTGTTCTACAAATACTTTCATGCCATCTACTCCGATGAACTTAGCTCACTGGTGCCCCCTATATATGAATTTACTCGAGCCACAAGATTAGCAACTAGGTCCCACTCTTTTACTGTGAAACCAATAAAATGTAAATGCGAATTCTACTCCATGAGCTTCTTTTCTCACACTTCCTGCCTGTGGAATTCCCTTCTGTTTTGCTTCCCCGACAGCTACAATCTCCAAGAATTTAAATGTAAAGTCAATGGTCATCTCCCATCTCACTAACCTGCATCCTCTCTCTCTCACGCTCCTTTCTCCGTCCACTCCACTCTCATCAGTATTCGCATCCTCCTCTTACCCACTTCTTGACACCCCCCGTAACCTGTCACTCTTTCTCATAACTTTCCTCCAATGTAACCCCCTGCAAAACAGTGGCAGTAAAATGCCTTGCTTGGGGTGATATGATTATTAAAAAAAAAATATATATATAGATGAAAATGAAGTTGTTTTACTGTGTGCTGCTAGACAATCTTCCTCACTGGTATCTGTCTGGCAATTTTATAAACCTACTATTCATCTGTACATTGGGCAACTTGATGCAGTATAATGGTTAGCAAGCTTGTCTCACTAGAACCTATTACAACTATGTAATGAGTTAGATCCTCACTGGGTATCCCATAACTTTGGCTTTATGCCACGTCCAATCATTCACCTGTATGTTGAATATTTCTACAGCATCTGGTCTAGTGCTTCTGCTATGTATTTAAAGAATTTTGAATTATTGGTCTTGACCTGGCATCTCATCTTCAGTTACTTTCATGGTAATTCTTCTGATAGCCTTGGCTGGCAACCAGTCTACTGCAGAAAGCATGGCAACCTACTGCGGGATAATCTTTTGCCCAGTTAGTCATGTCTCTTTCGAGACATGATCACCCAAGCATGTATCACGTATGACACTTAACTGACTGAATGAAGATAATAGTTGGAAACATAAGTAAAGCTTCTACTGGGCATAAAGTGGGGGATTGGTTTTTTATTGTTATGAAGTAATAAACTGATCCCCCACTAATTACTAATGATTAATATAATCCGTCTCTTCTCCCTTCAGCTATAGTTTAAATAGCAGGATAGAAAATCTTCTGCCCAGTCAGTCATGTCACTTTCGAGACATGATCGCCGAAAGCATGTATCATGTATGGCACTTAACTGACATGCATTGTCATGCAGTGGATATCAGCTCGGAATCAGAAATTGGAGTGCCAAATTTGAATTCCAGTTGCATTCGCTGCGTTCACTTAGGCACAAATATTCTTGGAAAAAATATGAATTCGTCTCTTCTCCCTCCAGCTAGATTGGGTTCTATAGCCTTGGTTGGAACTCAGTCTACCACAGAAAGTAATGGCAACCTACTACGGGATATTCTTCTGCCCAGTCAGTCATGTCTCTTTCGAGACATGATTGCCCAAGCGTGTATCATGTATGGCACTTAACTGACTAACTGAATATAATCGATGAAAATATGATTAAGGCTTCTACTGGGCATAAAGTGGGGGACCGGTTTTCTATTGTTATGAAGTAATAAACTGATCCCCCCACTAAATACTACTTAACAGTATAATACATCTCTTCCACTTCCAGTTATAAGTTAAATAAGAGGATCGGGTTTCTATAGTCTTTGCTGGCAACCAGTCTACCGCAGAAAGCAATGGCAACCTACTGCGGGATAATCTTCTGCCCAGTCAGGCATGTCTCTTTGGAGATATGATCGCCCAAGCATATCTAACGTATGGCACTTAACTGACTGACACCCTTGTGCAAATTAATTGAAACAAAACGTATGTCTTCCTGAGATCTTTCACACTTTCCCTGATCATGTATACATCATTTCTTGCCGTGATCTCTCTGTAAGACTTGCCAGTGTGTTCCTGCAGTGTTACAATTTTTGTACACTTCCTTCAAGTAATGTCCATTGCAGTCAAAGACCTTTGGACAACTAATGGACAGTTGAGACAATAGTGTCTGGGTGTGATTAAAATCTGATTCAACCACAGATGATGCAATATTTTTTGAAGCTAAATAAATTTCATCATACACCCTGAAAATAGATTCATATTACTGCACACCACTTCAAATGGCCTAACCTGAGAAAAAAAAATAGAAATCGATTACACCCTGTCACTCGAGTGGGTCTAAAACTGACCGTATGGTGAAAGAAACTATCACTCAACCATCTACGGACTTTAGCTTTTAAAGGAGATCTTATTCCAGTCAACAATAATAATATTAGGCAGAAAAAGCCTTTTACTGGGTCAGTTTTTTTTGTTTTTATTTTGTCTGTCACTTCAGAAAACTTTGTTGTTCAAACAGAAATGAACAAAGACTATTACTTATAACTAATACTAAAATTTTTCCAAACAAGACATGGAATTTATTCATTAAAAAACCCCACAAAGGAAAATCCATAAACTTAAATCATCAAGTAATGAAAGCTTGTCAAAGGCACGAAGCTCTTGCCTCTGCATGACTGATGGATCCTGTTTGTTTCTTCAACTTGATGACACGACTGATAGTTTCTTTGGAAGGCTTGCCAGTGTGTCTGTGCAGTGTTACAATTTTAGTAAGTTTCCTTGGAGTAGCATCCATCGCAGACAAAGACCTTTGGATAACTAATGGACATTCGAGACAATAGTGTCTGGGTGTGATAAAAATCTGATTCAACCATGGGTGACGCAATATTTTTCAAGGCCAAACAAATTTCATTCTACACCTCAAAAACAGATTCATATTATTGCCCACCACTGGAAATTACCTAACGTGAGAAAAAAATAGAAATCGATTACTCCCTCTAACTTTAGTTGGTTTAAAACTGTTGGGGAGTTACCCTTTTTCACACACTCTATGGACTCTTCCATGGTATACAAATAATCCTTCCTACACAGAACGGGTTGTTGTTAGAGTTGCTGAGACTCTTCAACTATAACACTGTCAGCCCTCTGCCTTCGGGTAGAGGGCGCTCTCTGCTTCCGAGCAGAGAGCAATAACCCAGTCATGGTTCTGCCGAAGGGTAGAAGCACGACTGGGCAAAAATAGACAGACATTTTTTGGCCGGGCTATATAACCCGGAAATCCCAGTCAAAACTGACCATGTGTCACATGTTGCCCTTACTGGGAGGGACAACTAAATATAGTTGTTTGAGTTGGTGTTTGCCAGAGCAGTTGAACTTGTTGGTTAGCAAGAATATAGACTTTTATCTGGACTTCTTGTATATATTTGACTTCTACTAACAAGTATTCAGTAATTTCTGGATAATTGCAGCAATGCGAATGATGAGCAAGGAGAACGATTTTATCAGGATATCAAACCAATGGAAGAGCACTACCAAGGACAGTTGGACAAATGAATGATTGCTGACTGCTGTGGGAGATTCAAAAGGGACATAACACTGAAGATGACAGACAATTAAAAAAAGAGAATGTTTTTACCATAGTTCTTGTGTTCACGAAGGTTTTATTTTTGTTGTTTGTTTATTAAATGATCTGATGAAGATACGTGTTGGTCTTGGTATTTTCAACCATGTTATTTTTAAATATGCACATATTTTCACTTACGCACAAATACCTTTGGGAAAGGTATTAATCTATCTCTTCCCTCCAGTTATGGGTTAAATAATAGGGCAAATTGGGTTCTATAGCCTTGGCTGGCAACCAGTCTACCGCAGAAAGTAATGACAACCTACTGCGGGATAATCTTCTGCCCAGTCAGTCATGTCTCTTTCGAGACATGATTGCTCAAGTGTGTTTCACGTATAGTGCTTAACCGACTGATTATTTTTAAAGTCTTAGGGTCTGATTGTTATTGAAAAAATAGTATTTCTTAATTAGCAGACCAATATCTGGTGGTTTAAATATGAATTGCAAGGTTTCTGCAACTTTATTTTGAGAAATATTGCCATTGATTAATATCATATATACAAAAAACAAATTAAAAATTTTTTTTTTCCAAAAGTGAGACATTTCTATACACCAAAAACTGTACTCACCAAGAAAAGTTAGGTCATTTTCAGTTTTAACACCCTCAAATTAGCTAAAAAAGATGTTTGGTGTCTCAAAACCATTTGAGCTCTTGGGGTTATGAGACTATGATATAGAGGGGAAGTGGAAGTGATATTCACAGATATTGCAGAGTGCTCAATTTACAACATTTGTAAATATGCAAATATTAAAAGAAAAATTGTATATAATCCCTATACAAAAATTTCAAAAGTTTCTTTTCATTGACCAGTGTCATGAAACTGGAGATCTAACTTCCAATTCCGGTCAGATGTGTTATTTTTTTTTGTTTTTACAGTATGATTAGCCATGTACAAGGCCCAAGGGCCACTTGAGATAGAAGGTTACATTAAGGGGTAGTTTATAGTGATATTATCAATATCATTGACTATATTGTTACTTATACATATGACAGACCTGTTCTGTTATTGGAACATTTTCCTGTTTTTGATCTCTGTCAAATCTGAGTGAATGCCAAATTTTATTCAGACCAATTTTCAGTACGCAATTATAAATTTCCCTTTTAAGTGCCAGTGTCACTCTGCTGATTCTCATTAACTCTTAGCACCGTGAATGTTGTTCATTTTTTTGGCACCAAAATCTTGCCAACTGTTGGTTGTTGTAAATTCCCCAGGGAGACTGGAAAGTAAGATGGACTATTCGTACATCCTTGGCAGAAAACCAAACTGATTATCTTGCATCAGTTTATGAACAGGACGTGTGTTTGTTTTTTTCTTTTTAATTCTAAAGATAATTATTAATAACCCTTTGTGCAATAAAATGTAGAATAGAAATTTTGCCAATTGTTAATTTTAAATATATAGGAATTATACACAATTTTTCTTTTAATATTTGCATATTTACAAATGTTGTAAATTGAGCACTCTGCAATATCTATGAATATTACTTCCACTTCTCCTCTATATCATAGTCTCATAACCCCAATAGCTTAATTCTCAATTTCAGTCAAAATCATTTTTCTGTTGCCATAGAAGGGCATGACATCACCACTATAAGATGCAAATACACTATCATTCAGTGAGATGCACATGTAGCGTAATGTATATTAGCATGGAAAGTGGAAATTAAATTCATGGTTACTCTTTTGCATTCACTTTCACAAAAACACCATTAGGAAATGCATGAATCCATTTACTCTTCTCCCTAATCTATGAGTTAAATAGCAGGATAGACTAACCTTGGGGAAGAAACCAGTCAAAAAGAAGGTAAACTTTTAATTCCGAAATCATGAAGAAGGCAATATGAAACCATTCCCATATCTTTCCAAAGAATGTATAGTAATTTGTAGATGTTGTGAAGAGTCATGATTGGTTCTCTTCTGGGGGAGGGGAATATGACATTTGAAAAAGAAAAAATATATCCTAAAGCAATTGGTGTCACCTGAAATGGCAGGATAATCATTTGTCTATAGAGAAGCAAAAGTTAAAACTGCTCACAAATACAGTAGTATTTGGATGAACAGCCTTATAATGTTGTCATTGAGATATTAACAACATTTACATCTGGACATTAACAACATTTATTATTTGGATATTATTAGACTTATGATAATATTGCAACATTGATATCTTGAAGAGAAGTAAAATTTACACCTGGGCATTAACAACATGTTATTTGGATGTTTATAATGTTTGCATACATTTGACAATATCTGTAACATTTACATCTGGAGAAATACAATTAAAATATAAATAGATCATTTGTTTATAAATACATCTGGATTCATTTAAACTAGTCCAGGTGTACATATTTATAACAGATTTGCATAATTTCCATTTTCAGTGTTTGCAACATTTACATCTGGAAATTTGCAACATTAGCTCCAGGCAACATTTACATATTTTATATAATTTTAACAGCTGTGAATTTGTGAAAAATTAATCTGGAATAATTAGGATTTGCTAGAAATTTGAAACACAACTTGTCATATTTGACCATTAGCAACACGACTGGATATTTGAAGCATTTGCATCTGTGTATTCAGATGTTTGCAACATTAGGATTCCTTTGACAACATTTGTATTTGGCAGCGTTTTCATACATTGGTTAAAAGTACATCTGGACCAAAATAACATTCCTGTTTTAACATTTATAAACATTTACCTTGCATTTTTATTTGTAGGCAACAGCTTTATAGTGTTTTCATAGGACATTAACAACATTTACATCTGGACATTAATAGTACTTTTGCATATAGAAACATTTGCATTTGAAGAAATAAAATTTACATCTGGAAATTAACATTTACTACCTGGATGTTTATAATATTTACATATATCTGACAATATTGCCAAATTGACATCTGGTGAAATACATTTTATATCTGGAGATTAACAATACTTACATTCAGACATTAACAACATTTGATAAATAGATATTTTACAACATTTGCAACATTTACATATTTGGATGTTTACAATATTTACATACATTTGACAATATTTGCAACATTTAGATCTGGTGAAAAACAATTAAAATATAGATTATTTTGATTAGCATTAAGAGCATTTACATCTAGAAATCTATTTACATTTGGCAACATTTGTAAACATATTGAGAAATACAATTGAAGTTAAGACATTAGCAGCATTGTATATCTGGTCATTTACAAAATTCACAAAAAAAATTATTTGGAGAAATACAATTTACATGTTGATATATACATTTGAAACTGAACAATATTTACTTCTGAAAATTTAGCAACATTTATATACATTTAACAATGATTTTTATCTTGAAACTTTTAGTTATTTGCCATTCATATAGATAATTGCAACATTTGCAGGTAATACATCTTGTATCAGATATCTGGGGAAAATTGGACCATTTGAAACATTGATTAACTATTTATGTTGGGCAAATTTTAACTTGTATTTTTGAATCTAGCATCTTTCACAACTATTGTAACATTTTTAACTGGGAATTTGGAGAGCATTTACCTGGAAAAGTAGATTTTGCATCTGGTAGCATGCAAATATCTCTACAACATTTACATTTGGATATTTGCAGCATCAACATCTATATATATATATATATATATATATATATATATATATATAGATGTAATGAATTATTTTGAAAATTATTTTTACCGATACTCATATTTAAGTAGATATTCTGTTTTTTAATTAAACAGTATTTTTATATTTATATCTACCGGGCTGATTATTTACGATAAATTTTTATTAAGAAAATATGTGCTATCCTGCAGGATTCGAACCTGCGACCCCTATTACAAAGGGGAAGCATACCATTTGATCTGGTACCGTCTTGACCACTCGACCATGAATAGCCTCTTGATCAGACGAGGTTTTTATCATGCTTATATAACACAATTTTTGATTCATCGTAAACAAACATATCTGCTCTGAAATGTATCGTAATGTCAACAAATGTAAACATGTGAAATTAATGAATTTTAACGAAACTTGGTGATATGCAACCGACAATTTGTAATGAATTATTTTGAACATTATTTTTTACCAATACTCGTATTTAAGTAGATATTCTGTTTTTTAATTAAACAGTATTTTTATATTTATATATACCGGCCTGATTATTTACGATATGTTCATACGATAATTCATTACAAATTGTCGGTTGCTTATAACCAAGTTTCGTTAAAATTCGTTAATTTCCGTAACATGTTTATATATATATATATATATATATATATATATATATATATCTTTCATGAAGATTAACAAAATGGTTTTTAAACAACCGACAATTTGAAATTATTTGTTTGAACATTATTTTTGATTGTTACTTGTATTTAAGTAGATATTCTGTTTTATAATCAAACAGTATATATATATTTATTTATTTCTATTGGCCTGATTATTCACAATAAATTTTGTTACGAAATTGTGTGTCATACGGCAGTATTCGAACCTGCGACCCCTATCATAGGGGAAGACACTGATTGATCTGGTGCATCTTATACCTCTCGACCACAAATGACCAACAGTCTAAACGAAGTCAAATCAAGCCTATATAACACAATTTTCCATTCTACATAGATAACCATCTCTGCACTGAAATGTATCATAATGTCAACAAATATAAACATACAATGTTATGAAAATTAAGATTAAGACGTGCCAGATCAATTGGTGGCTTCCCCTATTTGGATAGTGGTCGCAGGTTCGAATCCTGTCGAATGACAAACATTTTCGTAATAAAATTTACTGTAAATAATCAGGCCAGTAGAAATAAATATATATATTGTTTGATTATAAACAGAATATCTACTTAAATACGAGTATCGATCAAAAATAATGTTCAAACAAATCATTTCAAATTGTCAGTTGTTTAAAGAACATTTCGTTAATCTTCGTTAATTTTCGTAACATGTTTACATTTGTTGACATTATGATACATTTCAAAGCAGATATGGTTATTACAATGAATTGAAAATTGTGTTATATAGACTTGATATGATTTCGTTTAGACTGTTGGTCATTCGTGGTTGAGAGGTCCAAGACACACCAGATCAATTGGTAGTTTCCCCTATGTAGATAGGTGTCACAGGTTCGAATCCTACCAAATAACACACATTTTTGTAACAAAAATATATCATAAATAATCAGGCTGGTTGAAATAAATATATATACTGTTTGATTATAAACAGAATATTGACTTAAATATGAGTATTGATCAAAAATAATGTTCAAACAAATAATTTCATATATATCTTCGAACATTTATAACATTGTAATATTGAAAACATTACAGATGATATATTATCTGGAAATTTGCATCTGCGAACATGTAGCATTTACAATATTTGTACTATATCTAGATATCTGCAACATTTGCATCTAGATACATCTTGAAGTTCATCTGGACCAAGGTAGACAGTTCTATTCAAACATCAGGGAAATATCAACATTTGCATGTGGACATCTTACACAACATTTGCATGCAGATATTTGTCATTTTTCTGCATTTGTGTTTGTACAAATTTTGTTGGTTTCAGTCAGTCAAGTGCCATATGTGATATACGCTTTGGGTGATCATATCTCGAAAGAGACATGACTGACTGGGCAGATGATTTTCTATCCTGCCATTTAAATTATAGCTGAAGGGAGAAGAGATGGATTGTATTAATAATTTCTAATTAGTGGGGGATCAGTTTATTACTTCATAACAATATAAAAGCGATCATCCACTTTATGCCCAGTAGAAGCTTTCTTTATGTTTCCAACTATTATCTTCATTCAGTCAGTTAAGTGCCATATGTGATACACGCTTTGGGTGATCATGTCTCGAAAGAGACATGACTGACTGGGCAGAAGATTTTCTATCCTGCTATTTAAACTATAGCGGAAGGGAGAAGAGACAGATTGTATTAATATTTAGTAATTAGTGGGGGATCAGTTTATAATTTCATAATAATATAAAAGTGATCCCCACTTTATGCCCAGTAGAAGCTTTCCTTATGTTTCCAACTATTATCTTCATTCAGTCAGTTAAGTGCCATACATGATACACGCTTTGGGCAATCATGTCTTAAAAGAGACATGACTGACTGGGCAGAAGATTATCTCACAGTAGGTTGCCATTGCTTTCTATGGTAGACTGGTTGCCAGCTAAGGCTATAGAATCCAATCTGTCCCATTATTTAACCCATAACTGGAGGGAAGAGACGGATTAATATCTTTCCCAAGGGGATTTGCGTGTAAGTGAATGCAAGGAATTCAACTGGAATTTGAACTCGGCTCACCGATTTGTCATTCTGAGTTGATATCCACTGCACCACAAAACATTCCCAAAATGTTGTTATATGAGATATCCACCTAAAGTAATGTCTCCTCTTTTATTATTATTAGCAAAATTTGTATTTAAACGTTAAAACATTTATATCTTTCGGTTCTTAATATATGTATCTTTGCATTAGCAACATTTATATTTAGACATTAGTAACATTTAAATCTTTGGGTTCTTAATATATGTATCTTTGCATTAGCAACATTTGTGTTTAAACATTAGTAACATTTAAATCTTTGGATTCTTAATATTTGTATCTTTGCATTAGCAACATTTGTGTTTAAACATTAGTAACATTTAAGTCTTTGGGTTCTTTATTGTATCTTTGCATTAGCAACATTTGCATTTAGACATTAGTAACATGCAAGTCTTTTGGTTTTTAATATTTGTATCTTTTCATTAGCAACATTTGTATTTAGATATTAACAACATTTAAAATTTTGTGTTCTTAATACTTATATGTTTGCATTAGTAACATTTGTATTTAAACATTAGTAACATTTAAGTCTTTGGGTGCTTTATTGTATCTTTGCATTAACTACATTTGTAAATAGACATTCGTAACATTTAAATCTTTGGGTTCTTAATACTTGTACCTTTGCATTAGCAACATTTGTATTTAGACATTAGTAACATTTATATATTTGTGTTCTTAATATTTGTATTGTTGCGTTAGCAACATTTGTATTTAGACATTAGTAACATTTAAATATTTGGGTTCTTAATATTTGTATTGTTGCATTAGCAACATTTGTATTTAGACATTAGCAACATTTAAATATTTGGGTTCTTAATATTTGTATTGTTGCATTAGCAACATTTGCATTTAGACATTAGTAACATTTAAATATTTGGGTTTTTAATACTTGTATTGCTGCATTAGCAACATTTGTATTTAGACATTAGTAACATTTAAATATTTGGGTTCTTAATACTTATATTACTGCATTAGCAACATTTGTATTTAGACATTAGTAACATTTAAATATTTGGGTTCTTAATATTTGTATTGTTGCATTAGCAACATTTGTATTTAGACATTAGTACCATTTAAATATTTGGGTTCTTAATACTTGTATTACTGCATTAGCAACCTTTGAATTTAGACATTAGTAACATTTAAATATTTGGGTTCTTAATATTTGTATTGTTGCATTAGCAACATTTGTATTTAGACATTAGTAACATTTAAATATTTGGGTTCTTAATACTTGTATTACTGCATTAGCAACCTTTGAATTTAGACATTAGTAACATTTAAATATTTGGGTTCTTAATATTTGTATTGTTGCATTAGCAACATTTGTATTTAGACATTAGTAACATTTAAATATTTGGGTTCTTAATACTTGTATTACTGCATTAGCAACCTTTGAATTTAGACATTAGTAACATTTAAATATTTGGGTTCTTAATATTTGTATTGTTGCATTAGCAACATTTGTATTTAGACATTAGTACCATTTAAATATTTGGGTTCTTAATACTTGTATTACTGCATTAGCAACCTTTGAATTTAGACATTAGTAACATTTAAATATTTGGGTTCTTAATATTTGTATTGTTGCATTAGCAACATTTGTATTTAGACATTAGTAACATTAAAATATTTGGGTTCTTAATACTTGTATTACTGCATTAGCAACCTTTGAATTTAGACATTAGTAACATTTAAATATTTGGGTTCTTAATATTTGTATTGTTGCATTAGCAACATTTGTATTTAGACATTAGTAACATTAAAATATTTGGGTTCTTAATACTTGTATGCTTGCATTTGCAACATTTGTTTTTGAATATTAGTAAAATTTAAATCTTTATATTGGTGCTTAGGAATATTTAGACATTCTTCTGCAGGACTTAGATGATCAAGGACTTCCACTTGCACCTGTCATTTGTTGCTTTTAATATCTCTCACCTTGTATCCTTCACAAATTCTACTCGGCCATCCATTTGCTTTAGCCTCTCAAATATGTCTTGTATTTCTTTCCTTTGTCTCTTTTTCCTTCCATCCGTCCTGTGAGCATTAGATTCTCCAGACGCTCTTTCCTCATTATGTGTCCCAGGAACTGCAGCTGTCTCTTTCTGATGTGAAGTGTGAGTTTTCTTCTCATTTGCATCCTCTCTAACATCTTGTCATTGGTCATGTACTCGGTCCATCGTATCCTCAGGATTTTTTTGTAGAACCACATTTCTGCTACCTTGAACCTTTCCTTTGTCTTTGGAGAGATTGTCCAACATTCTCTGCCATACAGGACATATCACATAGCAGTCCAGCACTCTTTTCTTTTATTTCCAATGAGGTTTTCGTGTCTCTGTACTCTGGTTAACTTTTGAAATGTGTCTTTGGTCATGCCAAAGTGTCTTCAAATCTCAGTGTCGCAAATCCTGTCAGAACGCTTCTGAAGTATTTAAATTTCTTTACTTGTTTTATTTTAATTTTTCCAAATAGTAGTTGGCATTTTGGGTTCTTCTTTTTGCTGATGGCCATGTATTCAGTTTTCTTGAATTTATGCTCAGTCCTTTCAGTTGGATATGTGCAGTGTCAAATATTTATATCTGAATTTGAGCAATATTTAAATTTTTTGATTCATTCTAATCAACATTGAAGTAATGAATAGCAGCTCAGATTGGGGAATTAGAGAGCTGAGTTTGAATTCCAGTTGAGTTCATTCCATTCACTTATGCACTAATACACTTGGGAAAGATATGAATTCATCTCTTCTCTGTCTAGTTATGGATAAAAAGCAGGACAGATGACATCCTATAGTTAGTTGGTGAATAGTCCAGAAGAAGAAAAAATCTTGATTCAAATCAGCCTGGAAGGAGTTGGGCCCTATTAGGCTATCTTACCGCAAAAACACCACTGCTATTGCGACTGCAGTACATGTAGTGCCCTGACGTGTCTAAGGGGTTATGAAACATGTGATGATGATCAATTTACATCTGGGAGGTGCAAATTTTGTATTTGAAATTTGGCTTTCTTATTATTTGCATCTAAAATTAGAAGAGTAAGTATGTGAAACTCTTATAATACGATAATATAGAATTTGTATTCTACAAAAGCTTTCATGGCTTCTGCGCCAATGCTGCAAAGTAACATTAGATTTATCAATTTTTTTATCTAAAATATCACATAGATGTTCAATAGAGTAGTTTCAAAATAACTTGTTTAATAGAAACTAGGAAAAATTAAATATAACTTCTTTTTAATAAATTTCTTTTGGATGTGCGTTGTGGTACAGTGGATATCGGCTCGGAATGAGAAACCGGGGAGCCGAGTTCGAATTCCAGTTGAATCCATTGTATTCACTTACGCGCAAATACCCCTGGGAAAGGTATTAATCCGTCTCTTCCTTCCAGTTATGGGTTAAATAGCAGGACAGATTGGGTTCTATAGCCTTGGTCGGCAACCAGTCTACCGCAGAAAGCAATGGCAACCTACTGCGGGATAATCTTCTGCCCAGTCGGTCATGTCTCTTTCGAGACATGATCGCCCAAGCGTGTATCACGTATGGCACCTAAACTGACACCTAGTTTTAAATAATTAATATTTATTAGAAATTTACTTGGCTTTTTCACCCTGTATTTGAATTTCAGTGAGGTTTTTAGGAAAACCATCCCTGTCCTATTTTGCACACTACCGGTAGTGTGCAAAAGGGTTAGGATAGGGGTGATTTTAAACTTTATTTTGATGCCTATTAACCATCACAGACAATCGCTCCTACCCCCCCCCCCCCCCCATTGGCATGGATCAGGTTAGTCTCCCTGAAAGCAAAACACTTCATCTCCTCGACTTAACTCTCACAACAGACCTCAAGTGGAATGACTATATAGAATCCGTAGCTAAATCCGCTGTTAAGAAATTTATTTCTCTGTGTAGGGCTAGGAAGTTTTTTCCGCCTGAAACAATCCTGCACATATATAAATCTACCATCCGCCCGTGCATTGAATACTACTGCCATATCTGGTCAGATGCTCCTGCTATCCACCTAGGTGTCCTCAACCAAATCCAACGGAGAATCTGTAATGTGAACGATCCCGACTTGGCAGCTCAGATAGAGTCACTTTCTCATCGATGCAACGTGGCTTCCTTGTGTCTGTTCTACAAATACTTTCATGCCTTCTGCTCCGATGAACTTAGCTCACTGGTGCCCCCTATATATAAATTTACTCGAGTCACAAGATTAGCAACTAAGTCCCACCCTTTTACTGTGAAACCAATAAATTGTAAATGCAAATTCTACTCCAGTATCTTCTTTTCTCGCACTTCCCACCTGTGGAATTCCCTTCCATTTACTTGCTTCTCTGACCGCTATAATCTCTAAAAACTTAAATGTAAATTCAATAGTCATCTCCTATCTCACTAACCTGAATCCTCTCTCTCAGGCTCCCTTCTCCGTCCACTCCACTCTCATCAGTATTCTCATCCTTCTCTTACCCACTTCCTGACAACCCATGTAACCTGTCACTTTTCTCAGACCTGTCCTCCTATGAAAGCCCCTGCACAACAGTGGCAGTAAAATACCTTGCTTGGGGCAATATGATTATTAAAAGAAATAAATTTCTATACATTTATATTCCAGAAAATGTAAATAAATCTAAAAGACATGCATGTGTAGCTAATCAGTATTTCATTTACTGATTGATTTGTTTTCTACGGCTTATCAACAGACAAGAAATTATTATATAAATATAAAGTGGGGGATCAATTTTATATTAAAATCAACATATAAATTGATCCTTCACTTTATGGCCACCGTTATCCTTCTGTTATTCACTTCCTGACACCCCTATAACCTGGCACTCTTTCTTATAACTTTCCTCCTATGTTACCACCTGCAAAACAGTGGCAGTAAAATGCCTTGCTTGGGGCGATACAATTATAAGATAAAAAAAAATATAGCAGATTTCTTCTGCATTAAATTATACATGTTTTGTAGTTGCATGCATTTTAGTAATGCTTGTAGTCTTCAAGATTTACTGTTTTTACTTGTTTGACATAATGCAACAAATGCATAGCCCAGAGGATTAAAGAATCAGTTGACCACCGCAACCTCTTTTTTTAATGGTACTAGAATGCATGGGGTTTCTTCTTCTTCTGTGTGAGTTGTCCTTTCAGGACGTAGGCGACCATGGCCTTGCACGTTTCCCTATCCCTGGTGGCTCTTAGCACGCTTTCTCCTTTAACGTCTTGCAGCCCCTGTTCCGTCATCCACCTGCTCAGGCCCTTCAAATATATGTTATCTGCTGCTTTCTTCTGTGTCTTTTTCCTTCTATCTGGCTTGTCAGTATCAGGTTCTCCAAGCCCTCCTTCCTCATTGCATGTCCCAGGAACTTCAGTTGTCTTTACTTGATGCTCAATATGAATTTCCTTTTTGTTTTCAGTCTTTCCAACACCTCGTCATTGCTCACATGCTCGGTCCATGATATCCACAGCATCCTACATTTCAAGTTTTCTCTTCATCTTTGTTGATATTGTCCAACATTCACTGCCATATTGAAGAACTGACATCACATAGCAATTCAGTACTCTCTTCTTTGTTTCTAGTGAAATTTTCCTGTTTCTTTATACTTTACTCAGCTTCTGGAATGCATCCTTCGCCATGTCAATTCATCTTTGGATCTCTGTGTCGCACTTTCCATCTTCAGTTAGAATACTTCTTAGATATCTAAATTTTTGTACCTGCTTGAATTTAGTATCCCCCACCTGTATTTGACACTTAGGGCTGCTCTTTTTGCTGATGACCATGTATTCGGTTTTCTTTCAGTTTATTTGTAGTCCCTTCTTACTTGGAGTAAAAGAGAACGAGAGGACTTTAGTCAAGAGGCATAGTAGAATAATAGATAGCTACTCAGATTGAGGAATCGGAGAACAGAGTTCAAATTCCAGTCGAATTCATTACGTTCACTTATATGCTAATACTCTTGGGACAGACTGGGTTCTATAGCCTTGGTTGGCAACAATAACAGTAAGAATTGACAATCTACTGCTTGAAAATCTTCACACCACATGCAGTTGGGGACCACTTGTGTAGTAAAAAAATTCTTCTCGAGAAGAAGCTGGCTCAATTCACCCAGGGTGAATGTTGCCACAAGTACAAGTAAGTAGTCAGGAGATATGAGGAGAAAGGACAATAAAAGGATTGGTTTTAGGAAGACAGAAGATGATGATCAGCATTACATTTAAATTTTTGAAGATTGTAGGTGGCACGGACAAAATGCATAGTTGTTAGCAAAAGGATAAGCCCAAAAGACTAATGATAAATTGAAGATACCAAAATCAAACAAGTACAAAAATTTAAATATCTGGGGATAGAATATTTTGGAAGATTCTAGAAATTTTCAGTATATTCCAGTAAAATCTACAGAATTCAAAAGGATTCTAAAAATATGCAAATTAAGTGTTAGTGCCTATAAAAATAGGTTTTGGGAAAAGTGTAGTTAGTTGTTAAAAGGATTTGCTGACTCCAGCCCGATTCAGGATTTGTATATCCAGCTAAAAGAATCTCTACTAAAAGTTGCCGACCAACTAAGTGGGTAAATAGAAATTTTTGACTCTTTCATTGACAAAACTAATAATTACTCTTTATATACACATTTGAAGATTTCCAAAAAGTATAGCACTTAAACTACTTTGCTTGCTTAACTGGGTAAAGATACTTGACTCCTTACCTTCCCCTTCTCTCCTCGTAACACTCACCAGTAGTAAACTCTATATTTCTTGTTTTGAATGCAACAAAATTGTGTATTTGTAAATATTTTATTTGGTGTTTTTTGTAAATTAAATATTTGTCTGTGATTTAGCTTTGAGTTTTGGTCCATCATTTTTTTCTTTTGTTACACGTTACAGTGTTTTAACAGAGAATGAAAAGTGTGGCAGTGAAATCCAAAGGTATATTGGGGTAGCAAAAATTGCATTTGAAAAGCTAAGAAAAATATTAAGAAACAAGAAAACTTCATTAGAAGCCAAAAAAGGAGTACTGAACTGTTGTGCAATATCTATCCTCTTAAACAACAACGAATGCTGGGCAATCTATTAGGTTGTCCCAAAAGTTCGTAAACACCTGCAAAAATTGAAATTTTACTCACCAAGTAGTCTAAGGTTACCAGAAAACACTTGCAAAAAATTTAAATTTTACTCACAAAAACAACAAAAATTATTGCTCAAAAAAAGACCATCATTTTCCAAGACTTTCTGCCATCGATCTGCAAGCTTTCAGATCTAGTCAAAGATCCATTCAGCCGGCTTCGAATCAAAGAATTCTTGACACGCTTCCTCAACTTCATCAAATGAGTTGAATCGGCAGCCTTTCAGAAAGTGTTGCATTGAGCGGAAAAGGCCATATTCTGATGGAGCACAGTCAGGACTGTAGGCTGGATCTGGCAGAACCTCAACACCGTCCAGCTCTTCAAACTTGACTTGGTAGTGTGTGGCTTGGCATTGTCCTGCAGCATCAAAGCACGCTTTTGGTTGACCAGAGCCAGGTACTTTTGCTTTAACTTTTCATAGACCTGCTCAAGTTGCTCACAGTAAAGTTTGGCACTGATGGCACGACCATTTGGAACCAACTCAAAATGCACGATTCCTTCAAAGTTCCACCAAACGCCCAACATGACTTTCTTGCCGAATCAATCTTGTTTTGGAATCGACGGTGTCTCTTGCCCTTTCTGAACCCATTGCTTGTCTTGATTGTGCTGGACCAAATAGACCCATTTTGCAAGTGTTTACGAACTTTTGGGACAACCTAATATTAAAAGATGAAGAAGAAAATTGAAGCAACAGGAATGTGGTTCTACAGAAAGATGCTGAGGATACCATGGACTGAACATGTGAGCAATGATAAAGTTTTAAAGAAAATAAAAACAAAAAGGAAATTTATGTTTGACATAAGGAAGAGGTAGTTGAAATTTCTAGGTTACATACTGAGGAAAGAGGGCTTAGAAAATATGAAACTCACAAAACAAATCGAAGGCAAGAGGGACAGAGAAAAATAGGGTATGACATACTTAGTGAGCTTGAGTAAATGAATGGCAGGACAGAATTTAGGAGAGATAACAGAAAGACAAAATTTATTAAGAGCTACAAAAGACAGGGATTTGTGGAGAGCCATGATTGCTTATGTCCTAAGAGCATATAAAGAAGAAGGTGACAGGGAAACAAGAAATCGAAAGAAAATTTGACAGGAGAGAAAAGAAACTATTAGAGTAGGTGGAATCTAGCCATTTCAACAGTAAAATGGTGGGACCTAGCTGCCAATCTAGTAGCTCCCTTAAATTCATGCATTTGAGGTACCAGCAAGGAAAACTTATCAAAATAACTGCCATGAAAATATTTTTAGAAAAGACAGAATGTAGCCTTGTCACATGAGAAAGTGACTGAAATTGAAATGCCAGGTCAGGATTACATTGCCGACCCTTCCTGGATTCCTGCCGGTAGTGAGTTCAATCTCTGGGCTTGGTAGTGCTGAAAAGTCACATAATCTGGTTAGTGAAAGAAACAGCGAGGCAAGACACAGGTAAAAATAACTGGTGAGTATAAACGTATATGAGAGATTGGCTCAGTATAGAAAACGGAGTTAGAATATTTTAATCCTGTAGCTTGATTAAAGAGTTTATTTAATATTCCATGTCACGGGAGTGCAATGACTGACACCTGAAGAAGGTTGGAGATTATAAAGGCTGAAATATTGCAATTATAACAATCAAAATAAGCATGATGGCCTGAACAATAAGGGATATAATAATGTATTTTATAAAAATGCATTGCAAATAATTTATTATAAAAATGCATTGTAAATAATTTATTATAAAAATGCATTGTAAATGATTTACTATAAAAATGCATTGTAAATGATTTACTATAAAAATGCATTGTAAATGATTTACTATAAAAATGCATTGTAAATGATTTATTATAAAAATGCATTGTAAATGATTTACTATAAAAATGTATTGTAAATGATTTACTATAAAAATGCATTGTAAATGATTTATTATAAAAATGCATTGTAAATGATTTACTATAAAAATGCATTGTAAATGATTTACTATAAAAATGCATTGTAAATGATTTACTATAAAAATGCATTGTAAATAATTTACTATAAAAATGCATTGCAAATGATTTATTATAAAAGTGCATTGCAAATGATTTATAAAAATGCATTGTAAATGATTTACTATAAAAATGCATTGTAAATGATTTACTATAAAAATGCATTGTAAATGATTTACTATAAAAATTCATTGCAAATGATTTATTATAAAAGTGCATTGCAAATGATTTATAAAAATGCATTGCAAAAGATTTACTATAAAATGCATTGCAAATAATTTATTATACAAAGGCCTTGTAAGTGATTTATTATAAAAATGTACTAAAAATGATTTATTATAAAAATACATTGTAAATGATTTACTACAAAAATTCATAGCAAATTATTTGTTCTAAAATGCTTTGAAAAATAATTTATTGTAAAATGTATTGCAAAAGATTTACTACAAAATGCATTGCAAATTATTTGTAATAAAAAGGCAGTGTTAATTATTTGTAATAAAAATACATTATAAATGATTTACTAGAAAGACAGTCCAAATGGTAACACAATCTATTACAAACTATTTACTATAAAATGCATTGCCCATTATCAATAATAAAAATGCATTGTAAATGATTCAGTAATGTGTTTGTTTCAAAATTCCAAGAAAAATATCAAGTTCAACAGATACCCGAAGAAGGCTGGACAGCAGAAATGCTGAAATATATGCATAACAACCAAGACATATAATAATAATAATAAGTCCTCATCTAACCAATGGCACTACTTAATCCCAGAAAGAATTTCTCTGAACATAATTTACTTTCTTAGTCACATGTATCAATTTTTTTTATTAAAATCCAAACCAACATTTTAATTTCTTTTCTCATAATGATTTGGCCATCTGTCTTATGCTGTGTAAATAAAGTTCAAAGGTCAAATTATCAAGGAAGACAATAAAAATAGCAACAACAAAAATAGACACAACACAACAGATGTATTGTTTTTTACCATGCCTCATATTAAAAATATATTAATTTAATCTTTAGTTTGACAAATTGAGAGATTTACAGTTAAAACCTGCAATGCTATATCCACAGGGCCGAATCACCTTCATTTTCTGTGTATTTTGTTTGTATGAAGGATGCTTTACTCAGACGGCTTCTTCCCAAGAATATCTGGGCTGGGGTTGCTCAATTCTTGCTTTCTAGCCTTGACAGACTTCAAAAGTGTTTACGATATTGCGTAGGTCTGTGGTTTCTAAATTTTTTTCTCTGGGGGGATTTTCAGAAATAATATTTGGTTGCACCTCACCAAATTTTATGCAATAAAAATTACATTTAAAAATAAAAAAATAGAGAGAAGATTAAAGGGAGATAACTGCAGATTCAAAGTCAGAACATTATCATTGATAACTCTCACCTCCAATTTGCAGAGCCTAGTTACTATATTCTTAATACTTGATATAATGCAAAATTATCACACTGATAAAATTTGTGAATAATTATTTATAACTATTTATACAAGTATAATTACAAGTAATCCATAAGAATATTTAAAATTTTGAAATCATATTTATTTTTTGGCATACAAATTTTCAGAACTGTTTCTAAATTTTTGATTGTTTTTCAATCATCCCTACCTCACCTGCTATACTCTGCCAGTGCACCTATGAGGTCTGCTACACCATTTTGGAATCACTGGTGTAGGTAATTATGTGAACATTGTTCGAAAATAATTGTTTGAAAACAATTATTTGAAAAAACATTTATACCAATTGTAAATTGTTTGAATGAAAATTAATTGAAAGGACAATTATATTATATGATAATTATTTGAAATGCAAAATTTTTATTGCGATAAAAATATAAAAAATTAAAAGAGGAAATTCCTGAATTATGATTATTTAAAATACAAATTTCGTTAATAAAACAATTTTTGTAAGAAAAACATCCTTATAACCTTAAGTTTTATGATACTGCCCACAAGTAGTTAACTACCCAAGAAATCTCCTTTAAGGATGCCACTAATATCTTAAGTTTTCCATTTACCTTAGTGCTATTGATATTTTGTTAACCTGCTCTTACTTTTGCAATATAAATTTCTTGCAATCCTAAGAATTTCCATATTGTAGGATGATGGATGACACTTGCCAGAAAAAAAAATAATGCCATCCTTCAAGGGCGATATTAGTTCTAGGTAAATAAGCATTGAATCTCTCAAAGCAAGACCACATATATATTTCAAACATAGGTATTTTTAATCGGGATATGGCTTCACTCTGTCTCTTCTACAAATATTTTCATGGCTTCTGCTTCGACAAACTTAGGTCACTGGTGCCCCCACCACAAGAACTTACTTGTGCAACTAGACTGGCAACAAGGTCCCACTTATTTACAGTTGGATCAACCAAATGCAGCTGACAATTCTACTCCATCAACTTCTTTTCTCACACTTATGGCTTCTGCTCCGATGAACTTAGATCACTGGTGGCCCCTAGGTACGAATTTGCACGAGATACTAGATTAGCAACTACGTCCCACTCTTTTACAGTGAAACCGATTGTTATGTCGTGAGAAAGAATAAATAACTCAACAACAGGAATAGGTTAATTGTTGTATTCCGTGAAAATAGTATTTACAAAGGTTATTAGTATCCAATACAAGAATAAGGGTTAATCGTCTCAACCGTCGTAAGACGTAGTATGAGCAATGGGTATTTCCGGGTCGTCACCGGAAGTCTACGACTGACTTGTCGATCGGCTGCTCGGCACACTCTCCTACGTAGATGCCACCATTACTTTACATAGTAATGGAATAGTCAATTATAGCTGAATAGGTGCGAGCGTCCCAACACCGATAAAATATAACTGCATCGGATGAACTTAAGTCACTGATGCCTCCTCAACAGGTATTTACTCGTGCAACCAGACTGGCAACTGGGTCCCACCCATTCACAGTCAGGTTAGCCAAATGCAGACGACAATTCTACTCCTGCAGCTTCTTCTCTCGCACTTCCTGCGTATGGAACTCGCTCCCATATTCTTGCTTTCCTGACGGCTACAACCTCCAGAAATTTAAATGCAATGTCAATACTCATCTATTAACCACTGGACTCTAGCTCTCTCCCCACCTCTGTATAACCTTCCCTTTCTCTCCACCTATGTATCTGTCATCGCACCTGCATTCTCAGCTTTCTATTGCTCCTTTCTAACTAGTTTGTACTCCTCACTCTTTTCTAATTAATCTTTTTACAGTTATGTAGCCCCCGGCTCATCAGTGGCGTTTCCGCCTTGCTCGGGGTGAAATGATAAAAAAAAAAAATTCTACTCCAACAGCTTCTTTTCTTGCACTTCCCGCCTGTGGAATTCCCTTCCACATACTTGCTTCCCCGACAGCTACAATCTCCAGGAGTTTAAATGTAAGGTCAATAGACTGCTCCTAACACACTAACTCGCACCCATTCTCTCAAACACTCTTCCCGTCTACCCAACCTTCATCCTCGGTATCCTTACCCGTCTATCACCCTCCTTCTGACATTTCCTGTATCTAACCACTCTTTTTCACCACCTTCCCCTATGTAACCCCCTGCGCAATAGTGGTAGTGGAATGCCTTGCTTGGGGTGAAATGATTAAAAAGAAAAACTTCCCATCTGTGGAACTTCCTTCCGTATACTTGTTTTCCTGACGGCTACAACCTCCAAGAATTTAAATGCAATGTCAATTCCAATCTTTTATTCACTTGACACCTTTCTACATCACCTCATATATCTTGTTCTTTTTCTTTCTCTCGAACTTTGCAACTGTCTTCATACCTCTTCCTGTCTAAACTTTTACTCTCTTATGTAGCCCCCTGCACATCAATGGGGCTTCCACCGTGTTTGGGGTGAAAAGATTAAAAAAAAAATAAAAAATAAAAAATAATTTATCTCTACTTCTTAGATGAAGTAGTATTCACTTTATTTACACTGTTTGGACTGTTGTCCTCATCTTTATTGCTAGGTTTACAATGTTTTTTAGCACCTGAAGAAGGCTGTAGTGTACAAAAGCTGAAACATCATAAACATGAGGACAGCAGTCCAAACAGTGTAAATAATGTATCGACTCGGAATGACAAATCGGGAAGTTGAATTCAAATTCCAGTTGAATTCCTTGCATTCACTTACGCACAAATACCCTTGGGAAAGGTATTAATCCATCTCTTCCCTCCAGTTATGGGTTAAATAATAGGGCAGATTGGGTTCTATAGCTTTGGCTGGCAACCAGTCTATTGCAGAAAGCAATGACAACCTACTATGAGATAATCTTCTGCCCAGTCAGTCATGTCTTTTTGAGACATGATCACCTAAAGCGTATATCACGTGTGGCACTTAACTGACTGAATATAATAATTGGAACTTAAGTAAATGTTATACTGGGCATAAAGTGGGGGATCGGTTTCCTATTGCTATAAAGTAATGAAATGATCCCTCACTAATTTCTAATTATTAATGCAATCCGTCTCTTCTCTTTTCAGCTATAGTTTAAATAGCAGCATAGAAAATCTTCTGCCCAGTCAGTCATGTCTTTTTGAGACATGATCACCTAAAGCGTATATCACGTGTGGCACTTAACTGACTGAATATAATAATTGGAACTTAAGTAAATGTTATACTGGGCATAAAGTGGGGGATCGGTTTCCTATTGCTATAAAGTAATGAAATGATCCCTCACTAATTTCTAATTATTAATGCAATCCGTCTCTTCTCTTTTCAGCTATAGTTTAAATAGCAGCATAGAAAATCTTCTGCCTAGTCAGTCATGTCTCTTTTGAGACATGATCGCCCAAAGCGTGTATCACGTGTGGCACTTAACTGACTGAATATAATAATTGGACACTTAAGTAAAGGTTCTACTGGGCATAAAGTGGGGGATCGGTTTTCTATTGTTATAAAATAATAAAATGATCCCCCACTAATTACTAATTATTAATGCAATCCGTCTCTTCTTTTTTCAGCTATAGTTTAAATAGCAGCATAGAAAATCTTCTGCCCAGTCAGTCATGTCTCTTTTGAGACATGATCGCCCAAAGCGTGTATCACGTATGGCATTTAACTGACTGATCATTAAATATAATTGTTCTTTTGATTAAATTTCATCCAAGCAATTTACATTTCAAAAGGTTTTCGAATAATTGTTTTCAAACAATTATTCTCAAATGATTATTTTCGAACAATTTTCTCAATACGAGTGTAGGCAATTTTCCACCATCCAATCCCTTTCCCCACTGAAAAACATTGTGAGTATTTTGGCCCTCTATCACTAGTTCGATGGAAAAATGTTCTCATATGCTACATTCCTTAATTCCACTAGTCCTGAATTTTACAGTGAAGACCTATTCTACAAAGTACAAACGGGTCAATAATTCTCATTCTGTTTGTATTCTATTGGTAACGAGGTAGTTCCGTTTACATTTCTATCTTCCCAAAGGCAACTGCTTCATGGAACAGAAACCCAAGAGGTTGCTTTCTTGACATCTACAATCTTAACTTTATCAATTTTTGTGTCAACCATTATCTATCCTACATATCCTCATAATCAATTGGAGTAGATAGACTAAACTATCGCCCGGTTCACACTCCACCCACGTCTATTGAACAGGTGAAGAGGCTCATCCCTTGTTCCCTGTTTAGGATGTGGTTTCCGGTTTTCTCTTTTCCAATCTTCTTACTCTTACATAGTAGCCCCCTGTGCATCAGTGGCATTACCGCCTTGCTTGGGGTGATATGATTAAAAAAAAAAAAAAAAAAAAAATTTACAATTCTTCCATCCATAAAATAATCTCATTCAGTTACTCTTTCCTAGAGTGGATTTTGGGCTTTGCCTAAGGGGTAAAAATAGTGTAAAAACACTCAGATGCTGTTGTTTTGTTGAATAGACTTCCACATGGTTGCTTCCACTAACGCTACAATCTTAATCTATTTCAGTCAAGATTCAATCACTTTCTATTGGCCATAGACTCATATTTTTCATTTCTTAATTCCACCTCATGCCATGCACTTCATTCAGTAACAACTGAATTGAGTGACTCTTGGGGCTTGTATTGGGAAAACATTTAGTTAAAAAAACAAAAAACACTGAAGTCAATCAGTGATCTTGTGGCAAGTATTTTAGTATTTTTCAAAGTTAATAAACCTGATTGATTTATGTTACTCCAGATACCAGACCACCACTATTTATATCTATGCATTATATTGTAAAATTGGTCAAAACCAATAAAACGCTTTTTATTTCATTTTATTTTAATTATTTTACTTTATTTTATTTAGTTTAGAAAAATATTTACCTCGTTTTATTTTATTTTTTCAGAAAATATCTACAAAAATATCTCCTGAATAAAATGAAACTTCTGCATTTTGTAGGTTAATGTTTCCTTATACTTGTACCGTGCACGCTCCATAACATTGTAAACAAATTGAGTCTTTCATGCCATTAAATACAGTTGTCTTCATCTTTATTGCCATATTTACAATGTTTTTTAGGACCTGAAGAAGGCTGGAGTGTACAACATCTGAAACATCATAAACATGGTAATAAAGATGAAGACAACAGTTCAAACAGTGTAAATAATGTATTGACTCGGAGCGATTCTAGTAGCAAGAAAGAATTTCTGACTTTGCATTCTTTTTCATTTGTGGCATGCCAATAACAAGACCTTTTCTTCGAAGCATCTTGCATTTATGTTAGTCCCATGAAGCATGATAAAAAATAAAAATAACAAAAAGAAAATCAACCAAACAACAGAAAAAGTTACATTGCACAAAAAAATGAAAAGGTTGGGAACAAAAGTAGACAAGGATAATGGGTGGGAATGGGGTAGGTTCTGCATGAGGGTGGGAGAAATTTTCAAAAAGATAACCATAAATGAAGCAACGGATAACAGAAAAATGGGGGCCAAAAGAAACACCTGCTAGGGTCAAGCCTGAAGCCTGGGGGTATCCAATCGTCTCTGCTACAAAAAAGAAAAAAAAGAAAAAAAAAGAAGAAAAATGTAATTTTTGGCAAAATAAGTGAACTTTGTTTTTTGCATTAATTTGTTAATCTCATATCATGACTTTAAACATACAATTGATAATGTTAACAGTTTTTCTAATCTAGATAATTACACAGCTCAGTACAGTCAAAACATCAACAAGAGAGAAAAAAATTGTGCTGTACCAGTCTTCCAAGTAAAGAATACCTGCTTGCCTGCCTTGAAGATCAGCATTCAAAAACCTACATTGTATTTCGGATTGAACACTAAACTCTGGCTGTTATTCCAACTACTCAGCTGTTTTTTAAGTATATCTAGTGTGACATAGTCTTAACATCATATATGATAAATTATGCAGCTCAAAATTGTGTTTGGGTGACTACAGTCATCATTTGTAGTGGGCCGTATCAAATGTGTCACTACCTTAGTCTAATTGCCACACCTGTTCTCAGGCCAATGCACCAAAGTTGCACAATCTCTGTTACTTACTGAAAGTTTTTCATAGTATTAAATAGCGCAACACATATGGTCCATATTGGTTACTTTCATTGTCCCCATTAAAAAGATTTTGTTGACTACTTGTTAGCGATGGAGAGAATCAAGTAAGTGAGAGAAACTTCCTAATCCTAACATTAGAGAAATTTTTTAGCTAATTGCTGATTTGTCAATTTATGGGCCAATGAAAAGACACTGCTACATTCTTCATGTTTTTTCTTTTCTTTTTTTTTTTTGCAGGACTTGTAACCATTAATTGACCCTATCAAATATATAGTATTTCAGAAACACAATTTCCAATGTATATTTGGCCATGTTTTATTTAGGAGATCTTTTTCTTTTCCTGAGAAGTGTTTTAACAGAGTGCAATATTGAAATCCAAAGGTACATTAGGACAGTGAAAGATGACTTCCAAAAGCTAATCAAAGTGTTCAGAAACAGGAAAATTTCATTAAAAACAAAGAAAAGAGTACTCAACTGTTGTGTAATCAGTCCTCCTGTATGGAAGTGAATTCCAACAGAAATGTGGTTCTACAGAAGGATGCTGAGAAGACCATAGACTGAACATGTGAATAACAACAAAGTTTTAAAGAAAATAAAAACAAAAGGGAAACTTATAGCTCACATCAGAAAGAGATAAGGGAAATTTCTTGGGACTATAAAGAGGGTTTGGAAAATTTGATACTTGCAGGACAGATTAAAAACAGGAGGGAGAAAGGAATACAGTGCATAACCTACCTAGAGAGCTTGAGTAAATGGATGGTGAAGCAAGGTTTAGGAGAGATAACAAAAATAGAAATTTATTGAGAGCTAAAAAGGAGAGGAAATTATGAAGAGCCATGACCATCTACATCTTGAAACATATCCTTAAGCCTATCTTATTCTCTTTTATTTTGTATACACACTGTTACATTGGCAGTCTATTAGATGTCATGTAATACATGCTTGGCTGATCATGTCTTTTTCAATTCATGACTAGGCAGAAGATTTCCTGCAGTAGATTTCCAGTTCTTTCTGCTATAGAAATTATCCTGCTATTTAACCCATAGCTGGGGTTCCTAAAGTTATTTGTACGTAAGTGAATGTAAAAAAACTCAGATGGAATTCAAGCATTAGTCAGTCAGTTAAGAGCCATACATGATACACGTTCTGGGCGATCATATCTTGAAAGAGACATGACTGACTGGGCAGAAGATTTTCTATTCTGCTATTTAAACTATAGCTGAAGGGAAAAGAGACAGATTATATTAATCATTAGTAATTAGTGGGGGATCAGTTTATTACTTCATAACAATAAAAAACCATTCCCCCACTTTATGCCCAGTAGAAGCTTTACTTATGTTTCCAACTATTATCTTCATTCAGTCAGTTAAGTGCCATACGTGATACATGCTTGGGTGATCATGTCTCGAAAGAGACATGACTGACTGGGCAGAAGATTATCCCGGAGTAGGTTGCCATTACTTTCTGCCGTAGACTGTTTTCCAGCCAAGGCTATAGAACCCAATCTGTCCTGTTATTTAACCCATAACTGGAGGGAGAGACGGATTAATACCTTTTCCAAGAGTATTTGTGTGTAAGTGAATGCAAGGAATTCAACTTTAGTAGGAGGGCTTAATTTGGCCCAAAACTGATTGAAAGGAGCTTAGATAAGGAAGATCATGTTGAGTCAATCTTTTAGTTGAGGTGCTGGATAAACAGGTTGGCCTGATAGGTTGATCTTGTATAAAATGAAGTGAATGAAAACAGAAAGACGGAATGATGAATCATGAAAAGCACCATATGTCCTACCAGAATTTGTCATCGTTGACCACAATCTTAACAATATTAGAGATGCACATGACACAGTGCTGATAGCAGACACAAGAAGAAAACTACAAGCTACATAATGTATCAAAGGAAAGTGAGAAGAAAGGACTATCTATAAACTACAAGAAAACGGAATGCATGATCATCAACAAAAAGAAGAGATCAAAATTCCAACCAACGACAGGCTGCGGATACTACAATGAAGCAGATACAGAAATTTGAGGACCTGATTCTAGCAGAAGACAGAAAGAGTGATACTGAGATCCGAAGACGTATTGACATGGGCAAGGATGCATACCAAAAACTAAGCAGAGTATTAAGAGACATGAAAATTACTTTGGAAACAAAATAAAAGTGTATTGAACTATTCTAATTCAATTCAATTGAATGTTGCACAATTTCCTCAAAGATGAAGTAGAAACTCAAAGCAACAAAAATGTGGTTCTACAGAAGGATGTTGAGAATACCATACACCAAACATTTAAGCCATGACGAAAAAGTAAACTAATAGTCGACATCAGGAAGAAAGTTGAAGTTTCGGTGACACATAATGAGGAAGGAGGGCTTGAAGAATCTAATACTCACAGGGTGGATAGAGGGAAAGACAAGGAAAAACAGTGCATGACATACTTGATGGCCTTAAGCAAATGGATGGCAGAGTAGGATTTTAGGAGAAATAACAAGACAAAATATACTGAGAGCTGAAAGGGACACAGGAGGATGTGGAAGGCTATGATCACCCATGTCTTGAAAAGACTTGGCAAATAAAAGAAAATATTTGATCTTCCAAGGATGAGGGTGCTATACCTCAAGGGGTCACTATCATTGTTATGGGACCCCCCCTTTTTAGACGATAATTAACTATTCTTATTATTATGAATACTGGGAGAATATGCCTCTCGGGGTGGAGTTGAGTTGGGTCGAGTCATCCCGGTCTAATACTTGGCAGTTAGACTGATGGGAAATACTCTTGTATTTGTTTTCTGTTTAATATGTTTTACCGAGTTTGAGTTTTCTTCCGAACCTATTCTGGGTCCACAACAATCACCAAAACAGATGACAGTTGAAAAGAATGAAACAAATTGTTCCAAAACAGTATATGCAGATGTCAATTTTCTTTTTTTCCAGTGATGTGGCAGGGAGCGGTGTGGGGGGGGTCCTTGTGTCTAGTGCTGTGTCAGTTACTGTCATGGGTCATAGTTACTGACTGTTTTTGCTTTTTTAAAAATAATTTCTGTTATGTCGGATAACAGAATTATAAAAATAAATATAACCCAAGCATGTATCCCGTATGGCACTTAACTGACAAACTGAAACCCTGTCCTAAGCAAGAAAGTAATGGTAACCTACTGTGGGAAATCTTTAACCCATTCAGTTATATCTCTTTTGAGACATGATCACCCAAGCATGTATCATGTATGGCACTTAAGTGACTAACTGAAACCCTATCCTAAGCAAGAAAGTAATGGCAACCTACTGTGGGAAAATCTTTTACCTATTCAGTCATGTCTCTCTTGAGACATCATCACCTAAGCCTGTATCATGTATGGCACTTAACTGACTAAGTGAAACCCTATCCTAAGCAAGAAACAAGGGATAAATCTCTACTCCTGTTCAAAAGACAGGGAAGAGTGTGAACCGGGTGATAGAAGGTGATAGAAGAATCCGTTTATTTATTACATTAAAGTCTGCTAAGTTTGTAGCCAAGTAGATATGAACACTGTTTTTATAGTAAAACTAGCAGTATAGCCTGGCATTGTTCTGGTGTAATGAAAGCTTTAAAACTAATCCATGGTCCTGGAGCTCAGACTCAGCCTAAAGAATATTTGTGTGAAGTTTGGTGAGAATCGGATAAATATTGTGGATTTGTACAAAGGACATACAGACAGATGAACAGACACACATACAAACATCTTGCCTTATATATATATATTATCGATTTTCTGCACTATTGTAAGAACTGCAATCTTGAAACTTCTGAATATCATTTTTTTATGTCTTTTTCTATGAGTATATCAAATTTGCTTAAAATTGGACCACTCCTTCTATAACCCGATTTTTTCGATTATCGATTTTCTATATTTATCAGGGGTACCTCGGCACAAAACCTAGCTAAGAACACTCACAGACACTTATAGTACAACTGTGTAAATTTTCAAGAAAATCGGTTCAGCCGTTTCGGAGTCTATAGGTAACGGACACACAAACACACAGACACACAGACAAAGTTCCATTTATAAATAAGTTTAGATTTAGATAAATTTGAGCTGACAGTATTCAAAAGCTAGCTATTAATATATATGTATATATATTAATGATTTTCTGCAATGTTGTAAAAACTGCAACTTTGAAACTTCTGAATATCGTTTTTCTTATGTCTTTGTCTATGAGTGTATCAAATTTGATTAAAATCGGACCACTCCTTCTATAACTCGATTTTCGATATTTATCGGGGGTGCCTCGACACAAAACCTAGCTAAGAACACTCGCAGACGCTTGTAGTACAACTGTGTAAATTTTCAAGAAAATCGATTCAGCCATTTCGGAGTCTATAGGTAACGGACACACACACACACACACACACACACACACACATACAGAGACAAAGTTCCATTTATAAATAAGTTTAGATATCGATTAGATCAGATGTAAATGTTTACCTAATTAGTAATATATATAATTTTATACATGCATATATACATTTATTTTACCTAACTTAAAAATTTATTTAAAATTTATTTTAAAAAAATTATTTAAAAATTTATTTAAAAATGTAAAAATAGTTACTTTTACATAAATATTTTTTTACATTTATTAATAAATTATACAAGTAATTTTATAGTAATACGTAAATGATTACCTAATTAGCATTGTTTAGGCTAAGAATGGATGTGCATTGTGGTGTAGTGGATATTGGCTTGAAACGAGAAATTGAGAGAGCCAAGTTCAAATTTTACTCAAATTTGTTGCATTCACTTATGCGCAAATACCCTAGGGAAAGGTATTAATCCATTGTTTTCCCCTTTCAGCTAGGGATTAAAAAGCAGGACAGATTGGGTTCTATAGCTTTGGTTGGCAATCAGTCTACTGCAGAAAGTAATGGCAACCTACTGTGGAAAAATCTTCTGCCCAGTCAGTCATGTCTCTTTCGAGACATGATCGCCAAAAGTGTGTATCACGTATGGCACTTAACTGACTAACTGAATATAATAGATGAAAATAGGATTAAGGTTTCTACTGGGCATAAAGTGGGGGACCGGTTTTCTATTGTTATGAAGTAATAAACTGATCCCCCACTAATTACTACTTAACAGTATAATACATCTCTTCCTCCTCCAGTTATGAGTTAAATAAGAGGATCGGGTTTCTATAGTCTTCGCTGACAACCAGTCTACCGCAGAAAGTAATGGCAACCTACTGCGGAATAATCTTCTGCCCAGTCAGTCATGTCTCTTTCAAGACATGATCGCCCAAGCGTGTATCATGTATGGCATTTAACTGACTAACTGAATATAATAAATGAAAATATGATTAAGGCTTCTACTGGGCATAAAGTGGGGGACCGGTTTTCTATTGTTATGAAGTAATAAACTGATCCCCCTCTAATTACTACTTAACAGTATAATACATCTCTTCCTCCTCCAGTTATGAGTTAAATAAGAGGATCGGGTTTCTATAGTCTTCGCTGGCAACCAGTCTACTGCAGAAAGTAATGGCAACCTACTGTGGGATAATCTGCCCAGTCAGTCATGTCTCTTTTGAGACATGATTGCCCAAGCATGTATCATGGATGGCACTAAACTGACGAACTGAAGGCTTAGAAAAGTATGTAAGTGACCAAGCAGGAAGGGGATGGGAATCATATGATAAACAAGATTAACAACTATTATCGGACTGAGAAAACATTTTATAACACTTCTTTTCAACTTATTCTCTCTCTTCTTTTTCCCCACTTTCATTAGATTCTTCTTTTCTCTCTTTTCTCTCATTCTCTCTCTTCTTTTTCTTTCTGTCATCTTATTCTCTCGCTCTATTTTTCCTTTTCGTGTCATTCTCTCTCTCTTCTTTTCTCTCATCTCATTCTTTATCTCTTCTCTTTTATTAGCTTCTTATTTGTTCTCTCTGTCATCTTATTCTCTCCCCACATTTTCTCCTTCATCTCATTTTTTTCTCTCTACTTTTCTTTCTTTTATCTCATTCTCTCTTTTTCTAATTTTCTTTCTTTCATCTAATTATCTGTTGTAGAGCAGCTAACACCCCTTTAGCACTCTCAAGAATATAATGGTCTGTGGACAGAGGTAGCAATAAAAATAAAGACTAATAGCAGTCAGCATTAGAATTTGGAGTGTCATTGATGATTACTATCAGACTGTACTCTCTGTGACTCTAACTTAACCTCTACTCTCTTCTACTATTTGTTGTTCTGTCTTCTGGTGTTTGTCTTATTTGTATTCATATCCATTAGCATGGATATTGTGCTGTAGATAATCAGCCACATGATGTACCACATAGAACATCCAAAATGGATAATAAGGAGGCACATAAACCAAATAAAAAGAAGGTACACTACTGAAAAGCATCGGGAAGAACCCATCAATGACATGCGGAGTGTCATTGATGATTACTATTGGACTGTGCTCTCTGTGACTTTAATGACTTTACCTTTCCACTTTTTTACTATTTGTTGTTCTGTCTTTTTGTGTTTGTCTTATTTGTATTAATATCCCTTAGAATGTATATTGTGCTGTAGATACTCAGCACACATCTTCTGGGTATCATCCTGCCACCTTGGAGATACAACATTGTCTCTCTCTTTCATGTCTTTCTCTTTTATTAATTTCTTATTTTTCTCTGTTTCTTGCATTCTTTTTGTCGCCTTTTTCTCTATCATCTCACTCTTTCTTACTTCTATTTCTCTCTGTTATCTCATTCTCTCTCTCTCGTCTTTTTCCGTCTTTCATCTCATTGTCTCTTTATCGTCTCGTCTTTCATCTCATTGTCTCTTTCTCTTTTTTTCTCTGTCAGTCAGTTAAATGCCATATGCGATACACACATTCGGCAGTCATTTCTCGAAAGTCATAACTGACTGGGCAGAAGATTATCCCGCAGTAGGTTGCCATTGCTTTCTGCAGTAGACTGGTTGCCGATCCAAAGCTATAGAACCCAATCTGTTCTATTATTTAACCCTTAACTGGAGGAAAGAGATGGATTAATACCTTTCCCAAGGGTATTTGTGTGCAAGTGAATGCTAGGCATTCAACTGGAACTTGTACTCAGCTCCCTGATTTGTCGTTTCAAATCGATATCCACTGCACCACAACGCAGATCCCCTTTTCTCTATAGGGATATGTAAATAACTGCCTAATTAGCATAAGACATAGACTATATAAGTGCCCAAACAATAAAGGAAGGGTTAGAATACAATATGTGAATCTTGTGAGTCTGACTTGAAAGATTCTGTTTGTTTTATCTTGTTTCTAATCTCTCATTTGTGTCTCTGTCTTCAGTTAGAGCCCAACTCAGTTATGTTTTTGTCTTCGAGGCAAAGCACAACAAAAAAATTGAAATATGCCCAGTCCTTCCTGGTGAACAGCTGTCTGTGAACTAGAGAGTGAAGGCTCTGTAGTAATATTGATGCCAGTGCAACTAATGAGTGTTGGGGTTGGGCTATTTTGGGACCTGGCCTGAGTGTACATGCCAGGGCTCCCTGCATTAAACTGACCTTGTGTCCCTTCCTGCCTGTATAGGGCAGCAACAGACATTGAATACGATCCACAAGATTAATAACTAATCAGATCAGGCCTAAAATATAACTCATACATATAATCCTTCACTAAAGATGATGGGAAAATGGTTGATTCCCTGTACCACTCCAGTAAATACCTGACTCCTTCGACTATCCTCTACCTTTACAAGTGACAGATCAGGACTAAAATGAAACTCGTACATATGATCCAGAACTAAAGATGCTGCAAAAATTGTTGGTTTGCTGTAAACACCAAAATAGTACTTATCCCTTTTGAAGGCAAGAGAGAGAGCAGTGAAAAACAGTGTATAGCCTACCTAATAATCTTGTGTACAAAGATGTCAGATCTGAGAGATAGCAAAATGACAAAATGGAGACAGGAATTTGTGGAGAAACAAGATCGCCAATATTTGAATGAAAGAAGAATGATAGCACATTCGTTTGGTTGCAATGTAATTTTTTCCACTAATTGTGGCAATCAATCTGGGCAACATGAAGCTTTTTGAGATACAGTTATCGTCGTTGAATTTTTAATTTTATTTCTTTCTCTTATTTAAAAAAAAAATATTTCTCAGAACAAAGAAACTGAGTTGTGTGGAGAATGACAAAATGATTTGTAATGATGACTAATCATTTCTGATCATAATCACCTGCCATATCTACCATTCAAGATATTGATCAGTTTTTAAATATCCATAAAATGTATTTGATTAAAGGTAAAGGAATGAGAGGAGAAATGATAATTAGCGGAAAGAAATGGCATTTAGATTTCGGCAATAGTTGTTAAAGAAAAAAATCAGTACTAAACACTTGAATAATAATATGGCTTGTCCAGCGGATTGTAACATAGCAATCAAGGAATTTGAAAGGCTGTCAAAATATAAAGACCTGGAAATTGAAATAGAAAAAATGTGGAAATTGAAAACAAGAGTTGTGCCAGTGATAGTAGGTGCACTTGGAATGATAAAAAATGGAACAAAACAACACATTGAAAGAATCCCTGGAAACCCCAGCTTAAGAGATATACAAAAAATTGTCTTATTGAGTACAGCCCACACACTAAGGAAAACGTTATCTATGTAATGCTGGGGATGATAGGGAGGATGGAAAAACATGAAATGGAGTCATAACAACACGCCACTACCTGCCTTGGGTCTCCCCGCAGACTTGGTTGGTAGTGAGACCAAAGCAGAAATCGAAATATGATGAAAAATGACATAATAATAATAATCCCTGGAAACCCCAGCTTAAGAGATATACAAAAAATTGTCTTGTTAAGTACAGCCTACACACTAAGGAGAACTTTGTCTATGTAACGCTAGGGATGATAGGGGAGATATAAAAAAAACATGAAATGTAGCCATAACGAAACACTACGACCTGCCTTAGGTCTTTTCGCAGAATTGGTAGGTAGTGCGACCATAGCAGAATTCGAAATATGATGAAAAATGACAACATAATAATAATAATAATAATAAGTATAGATAAAATTCCTAACTTTTGGCTATATTATTTAAATGCAGCACATAAAAAACTAGCCAAAGAACTTCAAGAAATGGTTGACGATCCCACTAAAATTCCTGCATGGATGACCAAAGGAATTACATTTCTTCTACCCAAGAATGGTGACACAAACAACCCGAAAAACTACAGACCAATTACATGTCTTCCGACAACATATAAACTATTAACATCTATTTTAACAAAACAGACATATTTATTCTTAGAAAGAAATGACATGATACTGCTTGAACAAAAAGGGTGCAAACGTGGCTGTTATGGTTGTAAAGACCAATTGCTAATTAACAAAATGATCCTGGAAAACTGCTACAGTACAAAGAAAAATCTTAGTACTGCCTGGATAGATTATCGAAAGGCATTCGATAGTGTGCCACATTCCTGGATTTTAAAGACTTTAAATATATACAAGATATCGCCCGTCATCAATTTCATCAAACAGTGCATGTCTATATGGAAAACAACCCTTTACCTCAATCATATAAATGGAACCGATAAGTCTGATGAAATAAACATCAAAAGAGGTATATTTCAAGGTGATTCTTTATCTCCCTTACTATTCTGCATATCATTAATAGCACTAACCAGTCAACTTAATAAGACAGAATGCGGTTATAAAATAGGCCAAAAGAAAATAAGCCATCTATTTTACATGGATGACTTAAAGTTATATGCTAAGAATGATAATGAGCTGGAAGGTCTTCTGCAAACTGTAAAATGCTTCAGCGAAGAGATTGGAATGAAATTTAATTTGAATAAATGTGCTAAAGCTACAGTTTTACGTGGATCAATACAAGAAACATCATCAATTAGCTTAGACCCTGCTGTAACAATAAAAGAATTGAAACCAGAAGAAGCTTATAAATACCTAGGTGTAAATGAGAGCGAAAACATTCACCATAAAAAAATGAAAGAAATAGTGCGTAAAGAGTACTATAGAAAGCTTCGAATGATATTAAAAACTGAATTAAATTCACAGAACAGAGTTATGGCCATTAATAGCCTTGCAATCCCAGTTGTTCAATATAGCTTTAACATCTTAAACTGGACTCTAAACGACATCAGGCGAATGGATGCTAAAACAAGAAAGCTTCTTTCTAAGCATAAGATGCATCATCCAAAGGCTGATGTAGACCGTCTATACATATCCCGTAAAGAAAGTGGAAGAGGTCTTATTCAGCTGGAATTGTCATACAAGACAACAACTATTGGCTTACTAACATACATAGAAACAACAAAGGATTGGATGATACAATTAGTAAGGCAACATGAAGAAAGAAAGAAAAAATATTCAATAATAAAAGAAGGCAGTAAATACAAACAAGATTTACAGTTAGTAGATTCTGTAGAAAAGCAAAACAGTAGCCAAGAACCAACTATTGCGGCAAAAAACATGAAAATGAAAGCCAAAGATAAAGCTCTTGAACAGATGAAACAGCGCTGGCAAGACAAACCTCTGCATGGCCAATATCCAGAACGTGCCAATAAATCCAATGTTGACAAAGTTAATACTCATCGATGGTTACGTGCATCTGGATTAAAGTCTGAAACTGAAGGCTTTATTCTTGCAGCACAAGACCAAAGTCTTTTCACTAGAAACTTTCAGGCAAATATTATGCATAATAATATGGATCCAAAATGCAGGTTTTGTGATAAACACCAAGAAACAATAGACCACCTAATCTCAGGCTGTTCTGTGCTTGCCCCAAACGAATATAAAAATCGCCACGATAGAGTTGGGCAATATTTACATTGGGCAATGTGCAAACATTATGGAAAAGCTGTAAACAAACACTGGTATGAACATCACCCAGCACCGGTTACAGAAATAGAAGATGTAACCATTCTATGGGATTACACCATCTACACAGACAGAAAAATTGAAGCAAACAGGCCAGACATTATTGTTAAAAACCAGAAGGAGAAAACTTGTCTATTAATTGATATGGCTTGTCCAGTGGATTGTAACATAGCAATCAAGGAATTTGAAAAACTGTCAAAATATAAAGACCTGGAAATTGAAATAGAAAAAATGTGGAAATTGAAAACAAGAGTTGTGCCAGTGATAGTAGGTGCACTTGGAATGATAAAAAATGGAACAATACAACACATTGAAAGAATCCCTGGAAACCCCAGCTTAAGAGATATACAAAAAATTGTCTTATTAAGTACAGCCCACACACTAAGGAAAACTTTATCTATGTAATGCTGGGGATGATAGGGAAGATAGAAAAACATGAAATGGAGTCATAACAACACGCCACTACCTGCCTTAGGTCTCCCCGCAGACTTGGTTGGTAGTGAGACCAAAGCAGAAATCGAAATATGATGAAAAATGACATATTAATAATAATAATAATAGGAGATATAAATAATAATAATAATAATAATAATAAGAGATATAAATAATAATAATAATAATAATAATAATAAGAAGAAGAAGAAGAAGAGATATAAATAATAATAATAATAAGAGATATAAATAATAATAATAATAATAAGAGATATAAATAATAATAATAATAATAATAAGAGATATAAATAATAATAATAATAATAATAATAATAATAAGAGATATAAATAATAATAATAATAATAATAATAATAATAATAATCGGCAGGTCTTATGCTATCAACACAGTACAACACAGTCTCTTTCCTTTCAACTTTAATGATTACTTCGAACTGCATCCACAGTCTAAAGGGTGAATAATTTACTATAGAAATAAATTGCATTTGATTTATTGTAAAAGAAACATTTATGATTATTCAATGCTAATAATTTTTCTATAGAAATTCATTTACCATAAATATACATAGGAATTGATTCATGAGTAAGCTAACCAAGTTAATTTACTATAGAAGTGCATTACAAATATTTTATTATAGATGTGCATTTTAATTGTCGTATCATAGTAGTAATTAAGTCAATTAACTCCGGAAATACATTGCAAATGGTTTATTAAAGAAATGTATAATGATTGATTTACTAGAGAAACAATAAAAATAATTCACTATAGAAATGCACTGATAATCTTTTACACTAGAAATGCATTATAATTGATTTACTATAAATATGCAATTGGTTATTGCAGGAATGCCTTTAATTGATTTACTAAATGAATGCATTTTAATTAACTTACTGTAGTTGTGTTTAATTTAATTCATTATAGAAATGCACTGCAAATGATTTACGATAGAAAAGCACTGTATTTAATTTGCCATATAGGTATTCAGGTTAATTCATTACAGAAATGCACTGTGAATGATTTACTATAGAGATAGATAATAATTGACTTGCCATAGAGTTGTCTGAATTAATACTCTATAAAAATGCATTTTAATTGATTTACCAAATCAGAGATATTTAAGGAAATTTAACACAGAAATGCACTGCAAATGGTTTACTACAGAAATGCATTGAAACTGAGTTAATAGAAAAGTGATTAAAATAATTTACTACAGAAATGCATTGCTAATCTTTTACTATAGAAATGCATTTTAATTTATCTACTTTAGTTGTATTCAAGTTAAATTCCTACAGAAATACAGAGGATCGAACTCACTACTCATTTGTAATGATTCTCGCGAGACAAGCTTGCTAACCATTACACGACGTCAAGGTTCTAAGTTGATTTTCTAAGCACTGCTTAGATGTGGCACAAGGCCGAAAATAAGGAGCACCCAGTGAGGCTCTAACTCACTATTCAGTTGTAATAGGTTCTAGCGAGACAAGCTTACTAACCATTAAACCACGTTGATTTGCCCTTGACGCGTAAGATATAGCATCCAAGAGGTTGTGATAAAAACAATAAAGATGAGGATGTTAGTCCGAATTAATCATTGAAAAAACAGTTGACAGTATCTCGTCTCAGCTATTTTTTTTTTAGTTTTGTTTCTGTATTTTTGAATGTTTAAAGGCAGGATATGAGAACAGGTAAAAAAAAGAACTTTTTTTTTAAAAATTTTCTTCAAGAAATGTAGGTTTTGATAAATGAAACGCTTACCTGTGCTGATTGGGGGGAACGCGATTGACCTTGCTTTTAGTTTTCCGTTTGCATAATTGATACAGTTGATGTAGCTGTGAACCAATGCACCGTGGCATTGCTTGATGTCTGCATAATCATTGTAGAATGGAGCTGAGACATGTATGACATAGTTTGCCCGAAGTAGACCTCCTGCTCGAGTGCATACGATGTTACTCACATCTAAAAGTCCATTCTTCATTGATATTTCTCTGCACATCTTGTCGAAATCGGGTCCGGCCGCATGTGATATCGCCTGGGCAATACCTCCCGTGTTCTGTAGTAGCTGATTGGTGGGACTCACGAGAACCGTCGTGTCGATATTGGTAATATTTTCGCAGACAACGACTACTGAGACGCCACCTTGAAAATGCAGAGCGAAATTGGCAAGAAATTGCAAATCCTTATCTCTGAATCCCACACACCGCGGTATGGTCGATTTGGATCTTGCCTCTGAGGCCACCTCGTCATCGTTGTCGCCGCACTGGTTGTTCCCACTGCACTCTTTTTGAGACCTGTCGCGTTGTGTGCTGCTATTTCGAGGCGGGTTCTGTCGCTTCGGTTTTCTTCTCCGTCCTCGCGAGTGATGTACGGGGGAGTCGATTCCGTCGGCTTGCTCTTCGCTTGATTGGCGCTGACGGGTCGCCTTGGTGTCTTCGTTGCTGCTGTTCCGTTGCTTTTCACGCAGCTTTGTTTTCGTATCCGAAGGATCGTCGTGGCTACCATGCTGTTGACGTGACTGTGACGAACTGAATTCCGCACTGTCCTCGTGGCTACTGTGTCGATGCCGAAGCAACGGAGAGCGGCGCCCGCTTCTCTTCTCTTCGCTGCTATGATGCTGTCGTAAGAATTGACAGTGGCCAGAGTCCGTAGAATCCACGCCTTGTCGTCGAGGAGATGAGTAACTCTGGTTGGAGTATTCCAAGTTACTACTTCCACGACGAAAGTACCACGATTGGTTCGTATCAATAGATTCTTGGTTGCTACTTTTTCGATCCTTCGCGTCTGAGCTACCGTCGCGGCAACTGCCTCTGTGTGGGGAAGGGCTGTTATCACAAGATTCGTCTGGGCTGCTGCCGCGTCGATGCCCGGAACCTTTCTCCACTGGCAGCCATGTTGGATCGAGCAGGTCCCTGTGGTTCTCCCCGATGCTGTCCTTTTTGTCGCATAAGGATCGGCTTCCTCTACGACCACCGCAGTCATCATAAACGTCGCTCGAGTCCCGCCGATAACTGTTTTTACTACGGATTCCTTCACCAGGTTCATGACTCTGGTCGCGATTAGGGGAAAGGCTATCACATCGACCCTCGTTTGAAACGCTCCCCCTGTGATCTTTTCGATTCTTACTCCGCCGCCGTGTCTTGTGAGGTGTATCTGGCGTGTCTTTGTCATCGCAGTGCACGTCGGCTGAATCCCGTACGATGTAGCCACCTTTTTCGACGCGTTCTTTAACACTTTCCCAGTGCTGACTAGTGCGTTGTCTTTGTGATGACGAGTTTGGAGTCGCGTCGCAGTCTCTGTCGTCTGTCGACCTTCGTGGCAAGTCGTGGGAATTGTCACGTCTCTCTAGGCTACTTATGCCATCTTTACAGGAATGTGAGTAGCAGTGTTTCTGTGAGACGTCACTGTCTTTTTCACAAGAAGCTGGTCCCTTGTAGACGTGTTGGCTTGACCGTCGCTCAGAGCCTGGCGCTGTTTCACTGCCTCGTTTTTCGTGATAACGGTCCGGAGAATAATTTCTGGCGTCTCCTCTGCTTTTCACTTCAGGCCACAGTTGGGTCGACCTATGGCACGGGGACATTTCTTGGTCTTCACCCTGCTTGGCCCAGCCTGTGTGTGATTTTTGCAGGTGGTTTAACTCGCTGTAAGGCCGCTCTACGCCGCCACATTTTGAGCTCCCCCCATCGTAGGCCGCCGTTTGTTTGTCCCTTTCTTGACTGTCGTCTCGATTCGAACGATTGCTTACGTTACGCATCCTTCCCTCTTTTTTGTACACTTCCCACTGGCTGTCTGGATAATGGTATTCATCGCACACGGATTTCTCCGGTTGGTAAAAGGTAGATAAGAATCGTTCCCTAGCGAGTTTCATGTAGGCTCTGCGGTGCATCGGACTGTCGAATTCAATCCCTCCACCCCTACCACTTCCACCACCAACCTCGGTAGATTCAATCTTCATCCCATCTTCGTTGTTATCTTCAGGACCCCTTGTATCACCCGGCGTGTGACCCTGTCTGTGTTCGCCGCCAGGGTGATCTTCTCGATGATAGTGTTGCGGTGAACGAGCTTCGTCCTCTTTACCGTCTCGTTGCATATCTAGATTTTCGTTGAGATTGTCTTTCGTCTTGTTGGGCGAGTCTGATTCCATATCGGACTCCTGCATCTTTTCCAACAAGACTTTGGCGCATTCCAAAGAATACCACGTTCCCTCAAGACCGTACAAAGAGGTGCGCTTGTCGATACCAAATCGAACTCTGGGAATCGAAGTGAGTTCCCGGATGTACTTGTCATTTTTTAGTAACAGATTCGTGATATCAGGGTCAAGAGTAGCCGTCATGGAGACAAACACCTGGAAAATATAAACACGAAACTCATCAGGTAGGAAATTGCTCAAAATAGTTCACACTTTCAAACGATATGGCATAAACTCACACACAATATATATATATATATATATATATTTTTATAATCATATCGCTCCAAGCAAAGCATTTTACTGCTACTGTTTTGCATGGGGTTACATAGGAGGAAAGTTATGAGAAAGAGTGACAGGTTATAGGGGGTATCAGGAAGTGGGTAAGAGATGGATGAGAATACTGATGAGAGTGGAATGGACGGAGAAAAGAGCATGAGAAAGATGCAGCTTAGTGAGGTAGGAGATGACTATTGACTTTACATTTAAATTCTTGGAGATTGTAGCTGTCGGGAAAGCAAGTAAATGGAAGGGAATTCCATGAGAAAGAGGATGCAGCTTAGTGAGGTAGGAGATGACTATTGACTTTACATTTAAATTCTTGGAGATTGTAGCTGTCGGGAAAGCAAGTAAATGGAAGGGAATTCCATGAGAAAGAGGATGCAGGTTAGTGAGATAGGAGATGACTATTGACTTTGCATTTAAATTCTTGGAGATTGTAGCTGTCGGGAAAGCAAGTCAATGGAAGGGAATTCCATGAGAAAGAGGATGCAGGTTAGTGAGGTAGGAGATGACTATTGACTTTACATTAAAATTCTTGGAGATTATAGCTGTCGGGAAAGCAAGTCAATGGAAGGGAATTCCATGAGAAAGAGGATGCAGGTTAGTGAGGTCGGAGATGACTATTGACTTTACATTTAAATTCTTGGAGATTATAGCTGTCGGGAAAGCAAGTCAATGGAAGGGAATTCCATGAGAAAGAGGATGCAGGTTAGTGAGGTAGGAGATGACTATTGACTTTATATTTAAATTATTAGAGATTGTAGCTGTCGGGAAAGCAAGTAAATGGAAGGGAATTCCACAGGCGGGAAGTGTGGGAAAAGAAGTTACCGGAGTAGAATTCGCGTTTTCAATTTATTGGTTTCACAGTGAAAGGGTGAGACCTAGTTGCTCATCATTATATATATATATATATATATATATATATATATATATATATATATATATGAGTTGAATATATTGATAAAAATCCGACAATATGAATAAAATAAATAAAGAACAAGTAGAAAAAGTGTTTTTAATCTAACATGTTTCACTGATAACAAGCTTCTCCTGATTAAATTTCTGAAGAAGCTTGTTATAATTGAAACACGTTAGATTAAAGACACTTTTTCTACTTGTTCTTTATTTATTCTATTCATCATATATATATATATATATATATATATATATATATATATATATATATATATACACTACTGACCATAATTATTAGGCAACTTCAGTGTTTAAAAAATGATGCATTTCATACTATTTCTTTAGTATTTATTGCCAAGTGAATAACTGTAAATGAAAATAGAATGGTTCTTTTGTTAATACTGCACAAGAATACGTGCATCAAGTGAACTTGTAAATATTTAATAATTACCTATATTGAAGTTTCATCAACGAAAGAATAAAGATAATTTAGGGTGATTCGGACGAGTTCATCTTTGATTCCTTGCCATGTAAAATTTTGTAAAGTAATAATAACAAAAGAACCATTCTATTTTCATTTAGAATTATCCACTTGGCAATAAATATTAAAAATAGTATGAAATACATAAACTTATTTAAAACTGGGGTGGCCGAATAATTATGGCCGGTAGTATATATATATATATATATATATATATATATATATATATATATATATATATATATATATATGTACCTCCAAGTGAAGAGGACTCAAGGTTTTTTTTTATATATTGAGTGCTCTGGCATTTATTTTATTATAAACAGTGCTCAATATAATGAGTATTATAGAGCTTAATATAATATAATATAATATAATATAATATAATATAATTATATGGTCATGTCAATTTTACATTGCTACATGGAAATTTCTATGTTTCGAGATTAAGTCTCATCATCAGGCAATGCTGGTGTGGTTGTGCAGACGATTTACATTTAAATGACAAATACTTTCGGTTTACTGTGAATTTATGTGGGTGTTTGTGTGTGTGTGTGTGTGTGTGTGTGTGTGTGTGTGTGTGTGTGTGTGTGTGTGTGGATAATCAGAATGAAAATTCACTTAGGGGTCTGACCCCTATATATATATAAAATTTGTTATGAAAGTTAACTTAAGCGGCTCTTGAGCCTTGTATTGGAAGACTTTGAAATACAAATTTCTATCTATCTATCTATCTATCTATCTATCTATCTATCTAGTGGCATAATTTGGAGTTTCAAGCACAAGGCAATATTCAGGTGTTAAATACAAGTTCTATTGCACAACGTTTAAAGACACATTTCTGCCCAACTTCAAAATGAAGGAAAATACTTGTTGATATCAACATTATACTATACCATGAAAAGAATAAAACAAAAACTTCAAATTCTCAAGGCCTTCCATTTCAAAAGCAGCCGACCGATTTATTACGAGTGTGACAACAGCGTTTTGAATTGCATTTTACCAATATTTAATGCCATTTTGCCTCTCTGCCATTTCTGGTTAGGGCCCTTATATTGGGACGCTTGTTTTGCAAAAACACCATAGCTACAACTGATAAATTTAAAATAATTAAAGCGCGTTCACTCACGCGTGTTTTCAAAAATTACCATTACAATCACAGTTACAATGAGTTTGTTTTTTCAGTACTCCCCTGAGGATGATCTCAGAGGAGATCGAAAGTACTTGGGTAAGAAAAAAAACCATGTCACCTTCCTTAATGAATTTAAACTTAACATTAAGAAGCAAGAGAATTGTAATATATTACCTTGAACGGCGGAAGTAATTGACAGGTATATCCGGCCGTAGGTAAGGTAAAAAAAAAAGTGACAATCAGCTTGAAAAGAGATGGCCCGGCAATGGTATGGTTAACACATACATCCTGCCGTAGTCATAAAAAGTGGTTGACAGATATATTCGGTCGTAGATGGTGACAACAAAGTGCCACGTAAAAAAAAGAAGCCCAGAAACAACTAGCTTGAAAAGCAATAGAGAGCCGGGTGTGATTGACAGATAAATCCGGCCGTAGATAATGTCAACAAAGCGACAACCCGAAGAAGCGAAAATGCGTGGGAGTTTTAAGACTATATAAAGCCTAGAATTTTTGCCTGAAGAGACAGAGACTGGCAAACGACTCCCGACGGCTCCATCGTATGTGCGATCTCTCTCCGGCTGCCCTCGTGCACCACACAAGCATCACCGACGAAGAATAAAAATATAAGATTATATTTTTATATTATACGTGTTCCTCGTTATTTGTCCAGATCTAGCGGCAGTATATAGCAGAAGTACAAAATATTATAATAAAAATAGATAAAATATGCGTATATTGCACAATAAAACATGTTAATTAATATGTGCTGCCTAAATATATTTAAACAGAGACACACACTGACATGTATGTATATATATATATATATATATATATATATATATATATATATATATATATATATGAATGACAGAATGTGATGTACAAATTTTTATTTATTTCTACATATCAGATGTTGAACAACGGAATGACAAAGTCGAAAAAAATCTGTGTAATGCGTTTCATCTTCTAGAAGGTTTTTATCAGACTAATGGCTTTGTTGATGGAATTATATATCTTTATAAATGTAAATGACAATAGGAAAACTATATTAGTTGCCAATATCCAATGTGGACTTTTTCAAGGCAAAAAACGAAATTAATTTATTAAAACAAAGTAACTAATAATAAATAAATTCATTTCGTTTTTTGCCATGAAAAAGTCCACACTGGACGAAACGCGTTGGCAACTAATACAGTTTTCCTGTAGTCATTTACATTTATAACTATTGTCTTTTCTACAGGTTAACTCTGAGAGATTTTTCAAATTATATATGTTTAGGAAGAGGGAGCTATGAAAATGCGAGCGCCAGTTTCAATTATGCATCGACAGGAAACGCTGACGATGATGGAACGCTGAAATTTTAATTCATTCATGTTTTGTTTTTGTTTTTATCAAAAAAAAAAAAAGAATAAAAAATAAAATAAATAAATAAAAAATTAAGTATACCACATTCTGATAAAAGCTGCCAAACAGGGCCGGTTTATAATCTTTGGTGGCCTCTAGGCTAATGAAATTATCGGGACTCCTTAGACGGAGCCATCCTTTAATTCGCACCATCTTGAATATATTTTACACATGATAAATATTAGCAACATTTACATAGATTGAAGTAAACTTATTGAAAATTCTTGAAACAAACTAAAATAGCTGTCTTTTGTAGGTCAATATAATATTTTTAAAGGAATATCACTATTGTATTATTTATTGCAAACCAAATTAGCCCATATTTCAATTCAATACAATCGTAATTAAAAAAAAAAGATTTTTTTTATAACAATAACAGCATTATAACAATAAAACAAACCAAAACAAATATGATTTTTTTGTCATATTAATATCATTTTAATTTATGAAACTATTTAGAAGTTGAAAAACAGATGTTGAAAATTAAAATCACTGCTTAATGAAAGCTAGAGAAGGCCTAGGCTACAGCTGATGATAGCTTCGGATTCGGAAAGGTGAAACGTAAGAAACTGGACGCAACTTTATTGTGGACTAGCAGTATAGCCCGGCGTTGCTTGGGTGTAATGAATGATTTAAAACTAATCCATGGTCCTAGAGCTCAGACTCAGCCTAAAGAGTATTTGAAACAATAAAATAATTGCGACAATTTACCAATCGCACCTAGTATATATATATATATATATATATATATATATATATATATATAACAGATGTAAAGATATTGCTAAGTTTATCTCTGACTAGCAGTATAGCCCGGCGTTGCTTGGGTGTAATGAAAGCTTTAAAACTAAACCATGGTCCTGGAGCTCAGACTCTTTTTTGGCACGAAAGACTAAAAAGCAATAGTTGTTTCCAGTTAAAATGAAACCGTAGATTGAAAGAAAAATGAATGGATGTAAGTTAAATTTTCATTTCCTGGTATCGATATCAAATAAGTTTTTTTCGTCGTAAACTGAATTTTGAAGGCTAAATAAGTCCTCTGAGTAAATGATATCATGGCTGAGACTAAGAACTGCAATTATAGAGCCAAACCCGAAGCAAGAACTATAATAAAAGGACTGAAAAAAATACAGACATACAGGCAGATAAACAGACACACACACAAACATCTTGCCTTATATATATATATATATATATATATATATATATATATATATATATATATGTATATATATATATATATATATATATATTTATCGATTTTCTGCACTATTGTAAGAACTGCAACCTTGAAACTTCTGAATATCGTTTCTTATGTCTTTGTCTATGAGTGTATCAAATTTGATTAAAATCGGACCACTCCTTCTATAACCCAATTTCAATTTTCAATATTTATCGGGGACATCTCGACACAAAACCTAGCTGAGAACACTCGCAGACGCTTATAGTACAACTGTGTAAATTTTCAAGAAAACTGGTTCAGCCATTTCGGAGTCTATAGGTAACGGACACACACGCAGACACACACACAAAGTTCCATTTATAAATAAGTTTAGATTAAGATGATCTAGTGACCAAAGTCCATTATATACACTTTTGCCTTAGTAAGCTGGTTTATGGCAGCGAATGCTGGACGGTCTCCTAAAAGATGAAGAAGAAACTTAAAAGAACACACACACACACACACACACACACACATATATATATATATATATATATATATAGTTATGAATTAACTGCACATTGCGACACGGAAATTTCTGTTTTGAGATAGATTCTTATCATCAGGCAATATTTGATTAAACTAAAGGAAGAAGAGAGGAAAAAAGGGAAAATGATAAGATCAGGTTAAGGGCAGGTTAACATCTTGACTGTTAAGGAGGGAAAGGAAGAAGTTAAAAGGGTAGGATGAGGGAAGAAAAAACAAAGTAAAAAAGAGAAAAAGTTGGTTACAAAAGTAGTTTGTATTCTTTGGGGCCAAATCCCAAAATGAATCTCTTCTGATTAGTCAAAAGAAACACACGTGAATTTTATATCTTCCCACATACAAACACAGCAAACCAAAGGTTTTTGTCATTTAAATGTAAATCATCTGCACAACCAACATCAAACATTGCCTGATGATGAGAATCTATCTTGAAACATAGAAATTTTCGTGTCACAATGTACAATTAATTCATAACTATATATATATATATATGTGTGTGTGTGTGTGTGTGTGTGTGTGTGTGTGTGTGTGTGTGTGTGTGTGAATCAATGTTTTCACAAAAAATTGTTATCATTCAATCAATTTTGACTAATGCTTTAGGGTGTTTTTATAATTATATGATAAATCTTTCATGTGAATTCCAGCCAATAATTTTTAAAAAGAAATATTTACAATGATCCTTCTCAGTTGCTCTCATCTTCTTAGGCCCCCTCGATGAGACTTTCTCAGGAAAGGAATCACAGGCAATTAATTGAAACAACTCCTTCAGTTTCCATTCTTTTACCATACGGTAAGTTTTAGACCCACTGGAGTGACAGGGTGTAATTGACTTTTAGTTTTCCTTAGATTAGATCATTTGCAGCGGTGTTCAGTAATATGAATCTATTTTCAGAATGTATTATGAAATTTGTTTGGCCTTGAAAAATATTGCGACATCCGTGATTCCATCAGATTTTTATCACGACCAGACACTATTGTCTCGACTGTCGATTAGTTGTCTTACGGCCATTGTCTGCGATGGACGTTACTGCAAGGAAGCGTACAAAAATAGTAACATTGCACAAACACACAAACAAGCCTTATGGAAAAATCACGGATATTGTTGCTGTCAGCCTTTCAACTGTCAGTTGTGTCATTAAGACAAAGAAACCAATTGAATGCATCAGTCCAGAACGTAAAGAAAAATGTGGTCGGAAGAGAAAAAACACGTATACGTGATCAGGGAAAGTGTGAAAGATCCTAAGAAAACATTATTTGTTTTGTCTCAATTAATTTTCATAAGAATCTATCTATCTCAGTCTGTTCATATCTATCTAGGTACCTCCAATCAATTCTTAGATACCTAAATTTAAATTGAAAATTTAAAAATAATTAATCTATCTTCAAGCTTTAAAATTAGGTCTATTTGAAAGCCAAGGGATTAAAGTTAGTAATTCCAATAATCAAAATACACTGGTGTATTTTAAACTGAAATTATATCGATTGGAATCCGAAATTTTTTCGAAAAAACAAACAAATTTTAAATTTTCCGCCATTTTTTGATTTATTGACAGGTTACGTCAACATTAGCCAACTTTCTGTTTAAAAAATCTTGAAAAAATATATACATCAAAGACACTTTTTTAAAGTCAATTGTTTAAATTGAACCTTACCTTAATCTGATTTCACACAATAGTAATTCCTTACTTTATGAAATTTAAGACAGAAACTTATCTAAAATACAGTAGTCCTGTCATCAACCTAATTCGAGCTGTGATTGATTGAATATGTCAGCTACTGTCTGTCAACACCCCAAGTATGGCGTCCAGAAGTGCCAAGTTTTTATGTATCTAAAAAACCGGTTTCTGTTTTTTAACTGCATAGCTAACCATAACATAATATTTTCATCAATTACATAATATTTTATACAATGTTCGTTTAGCATTATAGCTGGATGATTGAATATGCTTGCTAAATAAATAAAAATTGAAATTGCTTTTAAAATAATTTTACAATTTAATAACAAAGAATGAAATTAAAATAACCCAGTAAAGTTATGAAATATTATGCTAATTATTAATATTTTTATTATGCCTTATTCATATTAATTAGTAAGATAACTAGGTAAAAATATCTAATTTAATTTTTACATAACTGTAGATGTTATAAATAAGTATCTATATTTTTGTACATGTCATACTGTATTTATGCAATATCTTGAAGAGAAAGGAATTTCGGGAATATTTTGTGGTTCTGAAAAGGGCCGTGGTGTTTTCTTAATTGGCACTCCAATCCTCCTCACTGTTTAGCTGCTTTTTCAGGTACAGGTATGTAGGTATCTCCCTTAATTTGATAACTAAGGGTAAAATAATTTTATAACATGAGTTTTGTACAATCATTTACAATTTAAAAAAGAACATGAAAGTAGGAGTTAATCAATAAAAATGCATAAATTCAAGAGTAGGATTAGGCTATGAAATAAAATAGAAAAAAATGTCTTTTTCATTCAATTGAAAAGAAAAAATGAAACCTTTTCCAATTTGTTTTAATCTTAGCTAGGCACCATAAAATTGTAGTACATATTTGTTTCTTAAAAACATTCTGCAAACACAAATTGAAATTAAACATATTTTTTTAAAATTCCAACTTTCCTCTTGATTTTTTCCATTGTGAATGTAGGTATCTCCCTTAATTTGATAACTAAGGGTAAAATAATTTTATAACATGTGTTTTGTACATTCATTTACAATTAAAAATAAACTTTAAAGTATTAGGTTAACATTGAAAATGCATAATTTCATTAGTAGGATTAGGCTATGAAATAAAGAAACTAAAAAAAATGGCTTTTTCATTCAATTGAAAAGAAAAAATGAAACCTTTTCCAAATTGTTTTAATCTTAGCCTATCCACCATAACGTTGTAGTACATATTTATTTCTTAGTCACATTTTGCAAACACACATTGAAAGTAAGCATTTTTATCTCTAATAATTTCTTTTATGTGACATTACCACATGCCATTGGAATGAACAGCCCAAAAAAGCAAAACAAATAAAAAAGAAGTTTTGATGTTTTTTCTAAATTCTGTCAGGTAGATAGATTCACAATTAATATTAAAAATGATTAAACTAATAAGTTAAAAATATAAAAGTTACTTTAAATATTTAAATTCTGACTAGAAATGACTTCTTTCTTGAGCGATTCAGAGACTCGCATGAAAAGAATAGCAGTAAGGACCCTCGGGGTTTATATACGCGAAAATTTTATGTAAGGGCGGACAACCCTTGAGTCACGTGACCTTTTACAGATTTATATCATTTATGGGCACCCGTACTTACCAAAAACGGGAAATTAACATGCAAAAATAAACAGTTTTAATTAAATTACAAAAAAAAAAAAGCTTCTCTTTAAGAGTAACTTTTTAAATTTTTCGATTAATAAATATATTTGCCACACATTAATTAAAAAACATCTGAGAGACCTATAAGGAGAAAATTGTAAAAGACTTATGAAACTTTTTAAATTACTTAATAAAAAATATGAAAAATAAAAACAATTCTTGTAAAAATTCATTACTAACGGAAAAAAATGTTTTTTATTCAGACGATGACACAATTTTAATTTATGTTTATAAAAGTAATTAAAAGTTTACCCAAATAAAAATTGGCATAGTTTTATTGCATTTTTGTTTTCCTAATTTAGAGCTGATTTTCTAAAAGGTAGCTTGTTTTGAAAAAAAAAACAATAAAACAGTTGATTAGCTTTCCTTAATGACTCCTGAATTTAATGAAAACTATCTATATTTTGTGACCGAGTTGCATTTTTCGACATTTCTAGAAATTAAATATTGGAGGGGGGGTAACAAATGAAAAAAAAAATTTTACCAATATTTTTTAAAAATAATTATTTCAAAATTCATTTCAGTCATTTGTGAATAAGTCCTGAAATTTTCATCAAAATCAGACGATTATTTGAGTTTTGCAAGAATTTCCAAATTAATGTGTCTTTCACAGTCAAAAAATGCCTTCGCGTATACGCTGTTGACGTAAGAAACTCTAGTGTCAATTTACCCCTTTCACTGACGAGAGAAAAAAAAATTTCTACCACTAAATGAGCCTTTCAGAACCTGTTAGAACAATTTTAAAAATTTGTAAAAATAATTAAAAAATACTTTATGCTATCATAAAGAGGATAGATCAAACATTTTGCCGAGAAAACTTTGTTTTTATTTAGTTTGAGGCCTTTGACTTCAGACTATGCTGATTTTCCCACGGTAAAATTGGAGGTACCTATATCTATATATCTATCTCAGTCTGTTCATATCTATCTATCTATCTATCTATCTATCTATCTATCTATCTATCTATGTCCGAAATTTAAGCCGGAAGAGAAAAACAACGCCAAGAGACAACATATACGTGATCAGGGAAAGTGTGAAAGATCCTAAGAAAACATTATTCGTTTTGTTTCAATTAATTTGCACGATGGTGTATTATCTCAGACAAAACTATACAGATATCTCATCCAGTGGGATCAGTTATTGATTGTCACTGACGGATCTGTTAATCAAAACATCCTTGACATCATGATGTATGCCGATAGAGGAGGAAAACTAATTCTGCGTGGTCACTTCTCAGATTATATAGCCATCAGCCTGTTTGCTTACCGAGTGAAGTTGAAGCATTGACAGTTGGACATAGTTCAGCAAAGACTTGGTCTAATTGGAGCAGTACAGTAAGTCTCGTGTACAAGCTTCTGAAAAAATTGGCCGCGGTTAGTTTTCCGCCAACCCTACAGAGAAACATCGTTTCTGTCAACTGTCAGTCGATACAAGACTATCATGCACCATCTTACAGGTGAAGCCTATCTACCAGTTAATTCTGCCAGCCGTAACTCAGCAGAACGCACACAATCTACTCATTTGGGCTGCAAAGTTTCAAATATTCTACTTGACGATATCATCAAATGATCAATCAAATTCTTATACAAGGTCTGATCAAAAATTATCGGGACGGGTGCTTTAGAAAGAAAACTACAATATATATATCAATTCGGCATTTAATCTCCTTTGATGTAGTCCCCCTTTCGAAGTCACACACTTTATGCAGGATAATTTCCATTGATGGCAGCACAAACTTCTTGCTAACTATAGTGAGGAGATAAGAAGCAGCTGTTTCGTCGCATTTCCTTGGATTTCCTCGAAGTCTTCAAATTTTGTTCCTTTCAAGTGGAATTTGAATTCTGAATAGTAAAAGTTGGTGATGTATGGGGAATACAGTGGTTGTCAAACTTTTTGAATGTTGTTATTAGCCCACAAGTGCTGCACAACTTAAGATCACTGATGGAACCTCTGGTGGGGTGGGACCACCACACTCGACACAGTTTCTTTCCTAACACTGCTATAAACATTAGAAGTGAGCTAGAAAGTTATAGCTTAGCGTGTATCAGTTAAGTGCCATACGTGAAACATGCTTGGGCGATCATGTCTCGAAAGGGACATGGCTGACTTGGCAGAAAATGTTCTATCCTGCTATTGAAACTATAGCTGACGGGAGAAGAGACGGATTGTATTAATAATTAGTAATTAGTGGGGGGTCAGTTTATTACTTCATAACAACAGAAAACCGATCCCCCACTTTATGCCCAGTAGAAGCTTTCCTTATGTTTCCAACTATTATCTTCATTCAGTCAGTTAAGTGCCATACGTGAAACACGTTTGGGCGATCATGTCTCAAAAGAGATAAGACTGACTGGGTAGAAAATTATCCCACAGTAGGTTGCCATTACTTTCTGCGGTAGACTGGTTGCCAGCCAAGGCTATAGAACCCAATCTGTCCTGCTATTTAACCCATAACTGGAGGGAAGAGACGGATTAATACCTTTCCCAAGGGTATTTGCATGTCAGTGAATGTAATAGATTCTACAAGAATTCGAACTCGCTCCCCGGCTTCTCGTTCCGAGCTGATATCCACTGCACCACAACGCACACGTGACAAAATTCAATGACCATCTGTGTGAAGTGGTTTCACTCTTCATACTTCAGCTCCTTTACTATAGTAACAGTCTCGATATGTTTTTAATCAAATCTCGTACTCCAACCATAATGCATCGAAAGATATCCCTCAGTTAAAAAATGTGTCGGCCATTTTTCTGGACATCCAAAGGGTAGGTTACTTCGTCTTTATTTCTTCAAACTGCTAGAGAAGGTTCTGTTAATTAGTTTAGCTTTGAAGGCTTCTTTCGACTTTAACTTAGTTAAAACTTAGTAATAAAAAAAAAAACGAAAAAATTTTTTATTTTTTCAATTTTTCTTTTTTAATTTTTCTTTATTTTATTTTATTTTTTACTTATTTATTTATTTATTTATTTATTTTTTTAATTGGAGTAGATAGATTAAACTATCACCCGGTTCACACTCCACCCACATTATTGAACCGGTGAAAAGGCTCATCCCTTGTTCCCTGTTTAGGATGTGGTTTCCGGTTTTCTCTTTTCCAATCTTTTACGTAGCCCCCTGCACATCAGTGGCGTTACCGCCTTGCTCGGGGTGACATGATTAAAAAAAGAAAGATTGCAATATCACAATAGCCCAGGATGGACAGCTAGTCGTTGGCCGAAAAACACGACCAGTCATCCATCTAGTACCATAGAGAAAGAGGGAATGGTTGAAAACGCTAGTGAGTCTGATAATTTATATGATATGATGATCGCCAATGAAGGACTTACATCAACAACATAAGTGTGTTCTATCTGACCCTAAAAGCCACCGGCATATATTAAGAACAAAGACTTTCAATTCTTTATCTTACCAGTTTCCAAATTAGTTGTTTTTAAGGCAATGTTAAATGAAGTGGGTTTCCAGTGGGGATTGTGGAACTCTGAAAGCTGGAGTCACTTAGGGGCCAAAATTTTCTGAGGTGGAGGGGGGCAAACTCAAGCAGCGTCTTCATTTACATACCACATCACAATCATATAAACAACTTAGGAATGAGTTTGAATATAAGAAAGTTACTTCACTAAATTAAACGGAATAACTTTTCATTCATAGTCGTGGAATTCTAATCTACACTTGCTCTCTTTTCCACTTTCATCTAAGGTTTAACATCAATACTCGCAGAACAGTGTGATTTGTCTGATTTTTGATTATCTATATGTCCTGAAAAAGTTAAATGAAAAAGAAAATGCAGAGGGAAAGTGCTGAAGACCAAATCTTATCAAAATCATAGACTGACCAGGTTCATAAATTGGTCTCTATTATGTGTCCTTAAAAAGATAAATGAAAAAGAAAACGTAGATTGAAAGCTACTGACGATCAAATATTATCGAAATCAGAGACTGACCAGTTTCATAAATTAGTCACTGTTATGTGTCCTGAAAAAGCTACATGAAAAAGAAAATGCAGAGGGAAAGTGCTGATAATCAAATCTTATCAAAATCAGAGACTGATCAGTTTCTTAAAGTGGTCTCTGTTATGTGTCCTGAAAAGAAAAAGGCAGAGGGAAAGTGCTGAAGATCAAATTTTATCAAAATCATAGACTGACCAGGTTCATAAATTGGTCTCTGTTATGTGTCCTGAAAAAGCTACATGAAAAAGAAAATGCAGAGGGAAAGTGCTGAAGATCAAATCTTATCAAAATCAGAGACTGACCAGGTTCATAAATTGATCTCTGTTATGTGTCCTGAAAAAGCTACATGAAAAAGAAAATGCAGAGGGAAAGTGCTGAAGATCAAATCTTATCAAAATCAGAGACTGACCAGTTTCATAAATATTTAGACCTTATCAAAAATGGGGTCCAACCAAGTGGCCAGCCAAAATTCTGGTGTGTGTGTGGTGGGTAGCTGGCTGGCTTGGCCATTTCGATGAATCGCCACTGGTGGTTTCCATCATATTTTTTCCCCTATCATATTTGGTATTTCTTGGCATCCTCTCAGCACTTTCCCATTTTACGGTAGCTTCAGTACAATCAATCCACTGACCTACCGAAGGAGAGGTACTGCCTAGTGGAATGCCATTCTGTAGCTTGGGAAAATATTATATGCAGAGGCACGAATTCCTCTCCCGGCCAGAATACAATGCCTACATATCATATCCTGTATATGTACGCAATGTGTCACAAAGGCAAATTTAATATGGGTTTATTGACAATACCATTTTAAAATTCTTAGAGCTCCCTCGTCACTTTCCTATTTTTGAAGTCGCCTCAGGAGCCGGGCAATAAACATACCCCCTGTCGAATGAGGGTACTGCTTGGGAACTAATATAGTTACTATTTTAGCTATACTAATAAGGCATTCATTTACATATCTCTAAAAACGTAACGCCAGTATAATTATCTTTCATTTATTATACCCCCACCTTTGGGGGGGGGTCACCTCAATGTGGTGTAATGGTTAGCAAGCGTGTCTCATTAGAACACTTACGACTGAATAGCAAGTTCGTTCCTCACTGGGTGTCCAATATTTTCGGCTTTATGTCACGTCTAGCTTACACTTAGGAAGTCATCATAAACACTACATTGGGTTCTTCGGCGTGGTGTAAATGGTTAACAAGCCTGTTCCGATAGATCAATTCCTACTAAGTAGAGAGTTCGATCCTCACTGGGTACCCCATACTTTCAGTCTTGTTTTCTAATTATCACTTTTCTCATTTTTGGTACACATGCAGCTAATGCATACATCTTACATCTTACGTTATCTTCAAGATTGTTGCGTGTTGTCTTGTGTTTTTTTTAAACTGGCCATAAGCATAATTAATTAATTATATTGGCGTTATGTTTTTAAATGAAAAAGAAAATGCAGAGGGAAAGTGCTGAAGATCAAATCTTATCAAAATCAGAGACTGATCAGTTTCATAAATTGGTCTCTGTTATCTGTCATGAAAAAGAAAATGCAGAGGGAAAGTGCTGAAGATCAAATCTTATCAAAATCAGAGACTGATCAGTTTCATAAATTGGTCTCTGTTATCTGTCATGAAAAAGAAAATGCAGAGGGAAAGTGCTGAAGATCAAATCTTATCAAAAAACGATATTAATTAATTTATCATTTTATATCTTTCGTGAATTTTATTTTAAATATAAATGATGAATTAATATCGTTCATAAATTATCGTTCATGAACTTTGTTTTAAATATATGAAAGTAAATTTAAATATAAGGAAATTATCGCACGTGTAAAATATAATCTTTTTTGTAGCATCCGAATTGAGAAAGCTGATCGTTAATTATTTACTAAGGTTTGGAACACGGTTACAAGTTTTTTGGCATTCGATGGTGATCGAACTCATTTTTACCCAGTTGTCATGATCAACGATAAACTGGCCTATCGCGTGACAGGAATGATTTTTTTAAGCAGAACAGAATAACGTTCATTTTACAAAATTAAAAAAGTAGACATTTTAAATCCGTTAAGAATGAACAGTAAGAAAAGAAAAAAAAACTTTTATGAAAACAAAACTTGTGCTGTGGATAGTCAGTCAGTCAGTTAAGTGCCATACGTGATACACGCTTGGGCGATCATGTCTCGAAAGAGACATGACTGACTGGGCAGAAGATTATCCCGCAGTAGGTTGCCATTGCTTTCTGCTGTAGACCGGTTGCCGACCAAAGCTATAGAACCCAATCTATCCTGTTATTTAACCCATAACTGGAAGGAATAGACGGATTAATACCTTTCGCAAGGGTATTTGCGCGTAAGTGAATGCAATGAATTCAGCTGGAATTCGAACTCGGCTTCCCGATTTCTCGTTCCGAGCAGATAGATCATTAAAAAGAACGTCAAAGGGATAGATGGAACGATCTGTCTGGGTTTGTTTTGGACACCGTTTACGTAGCACTTTTTAAAATGAAAATTTTACCATTGTAGAAGAGAGAAAGAGAAAGAGTTTGTTAACGTAACAGATGTGCGGTAAATAAAAATTGTGAACCTATCTGGACGGACGAGTGAAAGGATGATTGCTTGTAAGGAGCAAAAAAAAAACAAAACCTTTCCCGTTTTCACTAACTTTTTAACATTTCTGTTAACGATAAATGGTAAATTTTTGTTGTAAGTCCCGTCGCTTTTCCTCCTTGAGATTTATCCCAAATAGCATTATCTCTGTGCTAATGTATATGCTGAACTCAAATCAACTGTTAGTTATTGAAGAAACTTAACTTTTTTTTTATCTAAATGCCCACAAAAAAACAAACTATATCTTGCACTTTTTCTCACGAAGTCATGTAATTAACTGCAGAATGACGGGCTGCGCATTTGAACGAATTTTGACTAATTTTTTATCTATTTTTCTTCATTTACTGATACTTCCGGTGATGTACTTCCGGAAATTAAAGTAATGCACTATTGTATTTTTACACTTGTTACTCTCAGAACAGGAAGTACATCGCCGGAAGTTTCAGCAAAGGAAGATAATCAGCCAAAATTCGACGAAAAATTCTGCAGTTAATTACATGACTTCGTGAGAGTTACGGGAGAGAAAAAGTGCGAGATATAGTTCGTATTTTTATGGACTTTCAAAGCAAAAAAGATAAATTTATTCAATAACTAATTGTTGATTTGAGTTCAGCATATACATTTGCACAGAAATAATGCTATTTTGGATAAATTTGAAGGGGGAAAAACCGTCAGTACCTAAAACGAACATTTACCACCCGATAAATTTCATTGTTTGTTTTAATTTTGTTCATTTCTTAAATTTCTTTACACTTAATATTTTTTTCTATGGAGACTTATATCTTCATTTATTAGCTAGAAAATGTCGTTTAATCAAGAATATGATTTTAACTCCTACCCACAGATTATGTAATGTTTTTTTTTACCATTCGTCCGTGCCTTGAAACTTGTTGTTGTATCTGGTTGGTGTTCCTGCTATTCATTTTGAGGTTCTCGACAAAATCCAAAGAAGTATCTGCAAAATAAATTTTAAAAATCGATCCTGACTTGGCATCATGAATTCCATCACTTTCTCACTGATGTGACGTGCCTTTCCTCTGTCCTTTCTGCAAATATTTTCATGGCAACTGCTCTGATGAGCCCCCACCCCGATGTCCTGTCCACGTGAATTTAAGCGTTGCTACTTGATTTACATCTAGGTTCTACACTTTTTTACTGTTGAAATAATTTAAAATGTAGGCGATCTCCACTAAATCGCTAAAAAAAAAAAAAAAGGTCCCAAACTTAAATAACGAACTTTTTTCATCAAAATGTTTATGTTAAGAGGAAAGATCAAAGTCATTTTTTTATTATTTTTTACTGGTATCATCAGACCAGAAAAAGGTCCCAACTGTAAATCACACATATACCATAAACACACAGAGACACAGACACACACACAGACAGACACACACACACACACACACACATGCTCTAACACACTTACACACACAAACACACAGTAAAATAAATGACAGCAGCACCAGCAGCAGCCGAGAATGGCCATTCCTTGAAAGGCATGGACTCACTCGGACAGACACACGCTCCTCTGCCATTCTGAAGATGAGATTTTGATCTCGAAATATTAATGTGTAATAAATAGGTAATACCCAAACACTTCTTTACCGTCCTTAATTTTACTAAACGCATTGTTACAGCCTTCAAGACCGAGCCATATACCTTATATACACAATGCTTCATGCAAATTACGAAACTTTACTTTTTAAAAAATAGTTTTTAATCTAACACGTTCGAAATTTTGGCAAAAAATCTTGTTTTTATTTTCCCTATCGAGGAGCCAAATCATTACGCGAGTTTTATGACGAAAAACGTAACATTAAATAACTAATTTTTTTCATGAAACTTTCATCACAATTAAATGAAATTATATTTGAAATCATTCTTTTTAGAATAATTATATATATATATATATATATATATATATATATATATATATATATATATATTATTACATACGTTTCCCCAGCTTCTACGTAAATTCATGAAATTTTCAGAAATTAAATTTTGCATCGAAAATTTATTAAACGCAGGACTCTTTGGAGAATGTAAATCATCAATTATTTTTTTCAAACATTTGGCCGTTTTTCTGAAAATTTGCTCCGGATAAAAAATGCTATTAAACTATCTAATCATTTAATTAGATAAGCTTTTATTTGATTTAATATATATATATATATATATATATATATATATATATATATATATATATATATATATATTAATTAGAGAAAATTTTCAAAATTCAAAGGTGTCGGATGTACATTTCGACATAGGATCTCTAACAGAGATTCTACGTCACGTCAGCGACATTGTTATGTAAAAATATACTCAGTTATGATCTGAGATGAAGGACAAGATGGTTAAATAAAAAGAGGAGAAAAACTGTATTTGACTCGCCCACGCTTTTCGTCCTGTGATGGACTTTATCAAGGCAAAAAGTCGAAATGAGCTTTATTCTAAATTATTCTTCTTTTATGTGCCCTGTCCTTTCAGGACGTAGGCGATCATGGCCTTCCACGTCTCCCTTTCCCTGGTGGCTCTGAGCATACCTTCTCCTGTTATACCATACAACCCTCGTTCCATCATCCACCTAATTAGGCCCTTCAAATATGGTAATCGCTGCTTTCCCCTGTCTCTTTTTCCCTCTATCTGACCTGTTAGTATTAGGTTCTCCAGGCCGTCTTTCCTCATTGCATGCCCCAGCCTCATTCCAAATTACGTATCTATAGACAAACAGTGTTGCCAACTATAAAAAAAAGCTCACAAATCATTCAAAAAGATTTAGAGAATATTTTAGTTTTAGAACTCCTTCACGTGTAGTGCAATGTCACGAGATGTTAAAATGAAGGGAATTCAACCGTTTTCCTTGAATTTTTTATTATGTATGTTAGTCTGTTTCATTTTAACATCTCGTGCCATGGCACTACACATGAATGAGTTCTAAAACTAAAATATTCTGTTAATCTTTTTGGATGGCACAGATAAAGAAAAGAGTATAGTATCTGTTCATTTTTTTATGCAGCAGATGAATATATGAATTCATGGATTGCCCAAGAGCATTTCTATAAGTATTTATTTGAATCTCCAAAATGTGACAAGGCCGTGTTTAATGTGAGTTTTCGTAAACTATTCAAAAATTGCTCAAGCCCACTCGACACGTCTCCTACTGGGTACACCTTAGGCACTGGGTAATAACTCAAGTTCCCTTCCTGGATCCCTAGGAATTGAGCTAGTATTAATTTCAAACTTCCCAGCTGCACTAGATAAGAGCGTTTTTGTAAAAGAAATGGTGAAAGGAGGTGGGTAAATGGAGAAACCCCTTATTTGGATAAGGCGTAATTTGCGTTAAAACAATCAGGTATCAATAGGATGAAAAAAAAAAAACAAAAAGCAACAACTTATCTTTCAGTTTTTTTAATTGATCCCATGATGCTTTTATTCAGCCAGTTAAGTGCCATGCGTGATACACGCTTGGGCGATCATGTATCGAAAGAGTCATGACTGACTGGGCAGAAGATTATCCCGCAGTAGGTTGCCATTACTTTCTGCAGTAGACTGGTTGCCAGCAAAGACTATAGAAACCAGATCCTCTTATTTAACTCATAACTGGAGGAGGAAGAGATGTATTATACTGTTAAGTAGTAATTAGTGGGGGATCAGTTTATTACTTCATAACAATAGAAAACCGGTCCCCCACTTTATGTCCAGTAGAAGTCTTAATCATATTTTCATCTATTATATTCAGTTAGTCAGTTAAGTGCCATATGTGATACACGCTTGGGCGATCATGTCTCGAAAGAGACATGACTGACTGGGCAGAAGATTATCTCGCAGTAGGTTGCCATTACTTTCTGCAGTAGACTGGTTGCCAGCAAAGACTATAGAAACCAGATCCTCTTATTTAACTCATAACTGGAGGAGGAAGAGATGTATTATACTGTTAAGTAGTAATTAGTGGGGGATCAGTTTATTACTTCATAACAATAGAAAACCGGTCCCCCACTTTATGTCCAGTAGAAGTCTTAATCATATTTTCATCTATTATATTCAGTTAGTCAGTTAAGTGTCATACGTGATACACGCTTGGGCGATCATGTATCGAAAGAGACATGACTGACTGGGCAGAAGATTATCCCGCAGTAGGTTGCCATTGCTTTCTACGGTAGACTGGTTGCCGACCAAGGCTATAGAACCCAATCTGTCCTGCTATTTAACCCATAACTGGAAGGAAGAGACGGATTAATACCTTTCCCAAGGGTATTTGCGTGTAAGTGAATACAATGGATTCAACTGGAATTCGAACTCGGCTCCCCGGTTTCTCGTTCCGAGCCGATATCCACTGTACCACAACGCACATCCCATGCTTTTATTACTGTTCCTTTTTACTCACTTTGTGATTTCTACTTATGATTTTCCGCCGCTGAATCTCCTACAGGAAGTAATCACAGAAAACGGAAAGAAAGGTCTGCATATAAACTACAAGAAAATTGAATGCATGGTAATCAGTAAAAAGAGGACGTTCCCATCATGCGAACAAATTGGTGATACAAAAATCAAACAGGCACAGAAATTTAAATACCTGAGAGGCGTTCTAACAAAGGACAGAAATCCGAAGGCATACTGGCATGGCCAACGATGCATTTCAGAAGCTGAGTAGAGAATTAAGAGACAGGAAATTTTTACTAGAAACAAAGAGAATACTGGATTGTTATGTGATATCTGTCCCTACAATATGGCAGCAAATGCTGGACAGTCTCATCAAAGATGAATGAAAGACTTGAAGCAACCGAAATGTGGTTCTCCAGAAGGAATCTGAGGACACCATGGATCGAACACTCGTGCAACAACAAAGTTTTAGAGGGCGGGCACAAGAAGGAAACTGATGTTTATCAGGAAAAGCCAGCTGAAGTTTTTGGGACAAGTTATGAGGAAGGACGGCTTGAAGAACTTGATTCTCACAGGACAGGTTTAGGGGAAGAGGGACAAGTAGAAGCAACGCATGACATAGATGGACTTGAATAGATGGATTGGGGAGCAGAGATTGAGTGGGATAACGAGAAAAGGGGCATTAAGAGTGACAAAGGATGGGAGACGGAGAAGGCCATGACTGCCTATGTCCTGAAGGGACACGGCATATAGAATAATAATAATAAAATTGATGATAGAGGAAAATAGATTTCGATAGTCTCTTAGTCTCCACGCCGACACGCTCGACTGACCCCCCACCAAAAAAAAAATCCAAGATCATTCACCTGCTGAGATTGCTCGTTTCATATTAACTTCTAGCTGACCGAAATTTGCATATGTTACACATTCGTAACTTATAAATTACACCCACAAAGGATGCGCATGCCTTTATTGTTGACTTCCGGCAATCTGTACACGAAACGCTTTCGTTTCGGAATCTAAGGTAGGCCATTTTTAATCAGTTAACATTTTTATCTTGTTCAACCAGCATTTCATTTAGCCAGGGACGGTTACTACATTTGCGTAAGTGTCCGCTATCCTGCTTGCATATCACGCATACCACTCGTTGCCTCTTTGAACAGGGGACTTTAGTCAGTTCAGTAGAACCCACAGACTGCTGCCTTTCAGTTCCGCTACATTAGCGTTCTTTTTACTAATATTAAACGAAGTATTTTATCCTGCATTCTTTATCAACTTGTCTGGTTTTTCACACTTTTTCCTCTATCTCTCTACAAAACGCAAGGAAAACAGCTTATCTTACAAGACCTCTTTTTGTTTGAAATAGAGGTCAACCTCCTGAAGTTTGCAATAAAAGAACTTGTTAATTTTCTTAGTATGAGTTGTCGGTGTCTTTAACTTTAACCAATTGTTCATTAAGGTTTGGGGTCTTTTGAAAAAGTTTAGGTCGGTTCTCTTTTCACTGGTAGCGTTAGTTTACAGATGGACATTCTGTGGGTTTTAATTTTGGTTTGGCCTTAAGTTTCTAGTTCACTAAGATGTGTGTGAAAATAAGAACAATCAAGACGGAGCATAAAACTAACAATTTACTAAACATTAAATAATTCAGGACTATACAAAATGATACTAATGTTCATATATCTTATACAAAGTTGGTAAGAAGAATTTATAACAGTCCTGTAAGGAAGAAAGTAGGTTTAATGTATGAAAGCAGTAATGATAAGGGTGTATGTAGGACCTTGGGTATAGTTGTAGACGAAATGTCTTTGTGTCCATTCAGTTAAATGTTCGTTTCATTGTCTTCTTCTTTGTGTCTGTCTTTACGAAATGTTATTTGAAGAAGGAGCGTGGGTATAGTTGTAGTCGAGATGTCTTTAATGTGTCCGCTCAGTTAAATGTTCGTTTCATTGTGTCATCTTCTTTGTGTTTGTCTTTACAAAAAGTTCTTTAAAGAAAAAGGAAAGAGGGTGGCGGTGAGAGGGTAACAAATTGGGTTGATAGGACGACTAGATGTCCTCTGAAGAGAGCCAAAATCATGCGTACTAATACATTTTATTTTTTTGAAAACAAAAGTTGATCACTTTTATATATATATATATATATATATATATATATAAATCTGGTAACGTCTTAGACCTCTCGACCACGTTATATAGGCTTGATAAAATATATATATATATATATATATTTGTTCTCAAATGTATTTATTACAGAATTATATGGAAATTTACAAAATTGGTATTAACTGACATTTATTTAAATTTATTTGTTTTGAACATTATTTTTAATGGATGCTCATATTTGAGAATATATATATATATATATATATATATATATATATATATATTAGGGAGGAAAACTTTACAAACAATTACCACTTCAGCAATTTAAGCATTACTCTTCAGCAGTGAATCGAGTTCTTTCGGTGACTGGCGTGTGTAGACACTGCTTGTATATAACATGCTAAAATTTCCCATCTCTTATTCCATGTGCCTATGGCTCAGGAGTTAGCAACTCAATCTGACACCAAATCAGTCAAGTTTTGGTCCCAACCAGAAGCAAGTGGATGATGAGCTGTGATACAGCGAAACAGGCTTGTATGTAGATGACTAATATATATATATATATATATATCTCAGCACGTAGTGGGGGTATAGAAGAATCCAAAGGAGTATCCTGTACATACAGTAGTAGGATAACTCTCTAAGAGAGATCTAAACATATATGCATATAAATACATATAGAGCAAATATAAGAAAAATTAAGGCAGACACGTTATCTCATGGTGAATCGGAAGTATAGGCCTATTTCAGGCGAACCATCATCAGCTTCCTTCTTTATTTTACAAAGGATTTTACACAAAAATGTTTTTGTGTAAAATCCTTTGTTAAATAAAAACGGAAGCTGATGATGGTTCGCCTGAAATAGGCCACACTTCCGATTCACCATGAGATAACGTGTCTGCCTTAATTTTTCTTATATATATATATATATATATATATATATATATATATATATATATAATATAATATTTGGTATTTAAGTCAGGTAAATTCCAATAGAGATGAACTCAAAAGAACTCAATATTAAATTTATTTAACAGAGTAATATAATCTAGAAAATTTTTTTAGATATTTTACAATTTCATGAAATTGTAGTATATCTAAAAAATTTCTAGACTATATATATATATATATATATATATATATATATATATATTTTAAATTGTTTTTCAACCAGAAGATCTGCATAAAGTGACATGTGCAGATACTGAAATATGTCATTCTGTTTTAAGTCGGTGAGAAGACTACTTCCTTTTCAGTTGTTTTCTTTTAGGAAAATAGGCAGAAAGTTTGTGTTTCAGGATGTGAATTCTGCTTTTCATAGAATATCTCAAACTATGAATTTTACGTCACATGAAATATCGCAGACTATCAATTTTGCTTTCCGTGAAATGTCGCAAAGCTAGCAATTTTACTTTTTGTTGAAAGTCTCAAACTATGAATTCCACCTCCCGTGCCTATAACTATTACATTATTTGCACCTCTTTTAAAGTTTAGTGATAGACTAAAATGATTTAAACAAGTTTTGTGTTAAACAGAATTATGGAAGATGACTGATTTGTTCTTGACTTCAAAATGTCATTTTCTAAAAAATTCTTTGACTCTTAAAAAAAAACAATACTGGCTATTAGTTGCAGTTGGACTTGTGGTGCTTACGAGTAAAACAAAATTGGCTTGAAATCAAAATGATCAGGTAGAGTGTCTGCAATAAATGGTTTTGGTTGCTATTGTTTTTTTTTTCTCTTAGAAATGTCTCAAAATATACTTGCCAACTGTTGAGTAAAGACAGAAACATGAAAAAAAATGGTAGTAATGAGTGAAACATAACTAACGTTACACTAGAGAGAAAAGAAAAAAATCGGATAAAATACTTGACAAGAACGTTTATTGCCATTTCGGTGATGGTTGGGGATGGAATAAACTGTCAAGGAAAAAAATTGAGGTGACAAAAAGAAATCTTTTATAGACTCTTTTCAGGTTATGGCTCTCCACAAATTGTTGATTTCGTCTCTTTGCTGCTTTCTACTTGTCCGCAAACTTTTTTAAGTTTGTTTCTGTTGCCTTTAATATGTTCAGTAAGTGTCAAGTTCATCAGGCCCTTCTGTCATCCCAAGTTTCAGCTGTTGTCTCTGTCTTATTGTTAACTGCAATTTCTTTGTAGCTTCTACTTTAAAATTTTGCTATATCTCACATATTTTGTCTATGGTTTTCTCTACATTCTTTGTTAAAACTATTCTGCATCTAGTGTTCAGCATATACAGTCAGAAAATTGCTTAGTTGGCCAGTCCTTTTTTTGGGTGAGGTTCTAAAGGTATTTTTCTATCTCATTACTTTGCATTCTTTAGACTGTTTGGACCGTTGTCTCCACCTTTATTGCCAAGTTTATAATGTTTCAGCCGTAATATGCTCCAGCCATCATCAGGTGCTAGGAATTTTGAACTGAACCCTTTATTTTGTCACTAGGGTATATCATTCTCATTCCCTGTGTGATGCACTTCTGGATGCAATGTAGTTTAACTCAAGTCTCTTAATTATATGTTCACCACTGCTGTAGCCAGGTATTGAACTCACAACTCTTTTGGTCAAGGCACTAGATCAAACCAACATTTTAATTCAATTCTCTAAGTTATTTGTTCACCACTGCTGTAGCCAGGTATTGAACTCACAACTCTTTGGGTCAAGGCACTAGATCAAACCAACACTTTAACTCAATTCTCTAAGTTATTTGTTCACCACTGCCGTAGCCAGGTATTGAACTTGCAACTCTTTGGGTTAAGTCACTGGAACTAACCGACACCTATATACCTTGAGCCATGTGTTTTTGTTTAGCTTCTTTAAAGTATCATTCATTATTCTTATGTGATTTCAGAAAAGAAACAAAATGGAATTTTGGCAGGGTGGGGCGGGCTCAAGATTTTGAGATTATACAATAAAGATCAACTGAATGACCAATGTCTTTTGAGATTTTAATGTCTGTCTAAGGTTATAATTTGTTTCACATGTTGAGATAACTTTCTTCTCCATTAGTAAGGCCAGTGCTTGTCTGGTCATGTGATTCTTAATGACCAATCAACAGAGCCAGATCTTTACAGAGTTAACAGTTTTTAGGTAGACACTGGGAAATGAAGGTGTCACTGACTTGTGAGTAGACAAAACATTGTGAAAAATAACATGCTGCCTCTCTGCGTAAAGACAACCTTTCATGACATTCGTTATTTTATATTGTCCCACAATAAAACTAATTATGCTAATTATAAACTTAATCAGAAATTTTTTTGTAATATCTGTTAGTTTTTAGTGTCTGACATAATATAAGTAATTATGTCAATTATAAACTTAATTAGAAACTTCTCTTGTAATATCTGTTAGTTTTTAGTGTCTGACACAAAACTAATTATGTTAAGTATAAACTTAATTAGAAACTTCTTTTGTAATATCTGTTAGTTTTTTGTCTCTGATATAATAAAACTAATTATGTTAAGTATAAACTTAATTAGAAACTTCTTTTGTAATATCCGTTAGTTTTTAGTGTCTAACACAATAAAACTAATTATGTTAAGTATAACCTTAATTAGAAACTTCTTTTGTAATATCTGTTAGTTTTTAGTCTCTGATATAATATAACTAATTATGTCAAATATAAACTTAATTAGAAACTTCTTTTGTAATATCTGTTAGTTTTTAGTGTCTGACACAATAAAACTAATTATGTCAATTATAAACTTAATTAGAAACTTCTCTTGTAATATCTGTTAGTTTTTAGTGTCTGACACAATAAAACTAATTATGTCAATTATAAACTTAATTAGAAACTTCTCTTGTAATATCTGTTAGTTTTTAGTGTCTGACACAATAAAACTAATTATGTTAAGTATAAACTTAATTAGAAACTTATTAATGAGAAGCATTTTTAGCTAACAACAGCTTTATAAGCATTAAACCACACCTACAAAATATTTATAAACTGATAACACATCAATTAAACTGTAGAAGGCAAAACCATAGAATACTTTTCAGAAATGTTGTCTTATTACTCTTCATAATTTAGGTAGATATTGCCGAAATATTGTTTGAACATAATAGCAGACATACCATGTGAATTGTAAGGCCAATTTAGAATAAGTAATTTACTTAGAGGAAAAAAAGGTATAACAATCATGAAGTCTGGATTCTAACAAAAAGACTGACAAATGACACCAAGACCCCAGTCATGTTTGCATGCTCACCTCAGCAACACTGACCAAACTATGAAGAGACTGCCTCAGACTATGGTACCACTGTCCACAGTAAGAACTAAATTCTATCTATCTACTTTATTCACACCACCACACAGAATACATATCTTGACTCTTTTACTTAAACACATGTAACCATATTTTACCTTCTCACATACATACACAATACAGTTTATATTCTATCCAAGAAGTCTATTAACAATAAAAAAAACATTATTCCTTCAATATATTCAATTGACTTCTCGTATTCTTGTTGTTATATAAAATTAATATTATCTGTTAATACTATGTAGGATTATTCTAAACAGCTGAATTATGAGTAATCGTGGAACAATATATTGTTGTATCAAGTCCAGACACTTTGAATTTTAACATTTAACAAAAACTTGAGTAGAAGGATTTCTACAAGTTTTCACTTTGACAGCCAGAGAAAAGTCATTATGTAAAACTATTTTCATTTTTTGTTAGCATGTTCTCTTTCTGTTATGGTGAAACACACCTATTACTCAGATAATGAACTCTCCCTCCTATATTAATAAGAATTAACAGGAAGTCAACTCGAGAAGTTCTTAGGAACTTCATAAAGCCACACATTATTTTTCATCCGGGGAACTGACTTTGCTGTTACAGTCTTAGACTAGTGGGGGGGGGGGGCTTTTATTACTAATACGATTTTTGTTTGGTTTCTTGTATATATTTTATATCAGTGTATAAATATCATTGGGGAATTTTAAATGTTATTTTCTGCCCATGCCCTCCACTGAAAATTGTACATATGGGAGTTAAATAGGACTTCATAGAGGACCTGAGGTATTATGGTGGACGTAGTAAGAATGGTAAGTAAAAATGTGGTATTATGGTGTAAGGTTTATTGTAAGTGTGTCAGGGTTGACAAAAGTGAATAGCTAAGTTAAACTAGGACAGATGATGACCAGCCTTCTCCATCCCCGTTTTAGGCCTTGTGCCACATTTGTACTTTCTGTCCAATAAATAATGAAGTTCTTAGGAACTTTGACTTGTTTCGTCAATTTCTGACTTCTCAGACGACTGCTTTGTTTCAGCTTTGGACGTTTTGTTGAAAGATTTTTTAATTTCACATTTGGACAAACTTTTTTTTACAGAAAAGACCTTTCTTTTGTAGAAGTTAAGTTTAATTTTATTTTTGTTTTTTCCTTATTTTTGTTCTATATGTATCTTTTTTTTGTTTTTTTTAGTTTCATTTTTTTTTTTTGGCTTTGGCCGCCATATTTGTTTGTGTTTAACCGTGTCATTGATTTTTGTTTTCTTTTTCGTTTTTCAGTATCTGTTTGGCCTTGAGTGCCACATTTATTTTTGTTGAGAACTTTTAAAAATCTATTGTCTTTAATTTTATTTTATTTTTGTGACCAAGAGGACTTATCTGTTTTTTCCCTCGTTAATTTTTCTCTTTTAGCCCCTCCCCAATTATTTTTATTTTTCGTACATAGTTGTTTAGCCGACTCTTTGTTTATCTATTTTAATTTATTACTTAAAGTCCTTGTTTTTATTGTAATCTTTGGAAGTACTTTATTTCCATTGTTCCAGTTTATTTACAATTCTTTTTCATTTTATTTAAAGTTTAATTTAATTATCCTCTGTCGAGGATATTTGTTTTTGTTTACTGTAAATGTTTTGTGCCGTTTTCTTCAACTGTTATTTTTAAAAAAAAGTTTAATTTTTGGCCGTTAAGGCAAATTTTCTGTTTATTTTTCTTGCCGTTTTTTCTTTTAATTTAAAACTTTGCCGCTGTAGGATAAATTTAATTTCTGTCTTCTTAATTTTATTTTCTTTAAACCTCTCGGGGTTGTTTTTGTATTTTCTTAATCCTTTTTTAAATTTGTGTATTTTACATTGCTTTGGTTATTCCCGTTTTTCCCACCCCTCCCCATATATTTAATTAGTTTAGTGGAAAAAATTGTGTGGTGTAGTAAAATATTAAAATGGCCGACATAAGTCGGCCCATATAGAAAAAAATTGAACTTTAACTCCCGGCTAGAAGGGCCGCCAGAAAAAAATGAGGAATCTTATACCCCTCTCTCTGGAAATGATCAACCAGGAGAAAGTAATATGACCAAGACCAAAACTACGGTGGCCGAAAAGGGCCATAAAAAGGTTACTGAAAAGGAAGATGAAAAGACTCAAGACAAGACACCAAAAGATGCTGAGGCCGGGGAATCGCCCTGTGACTGGAAGTCCCCGCCGAAATGCAAAATCAATTTGACAGAGTTCTTGGAGAGATCTAAGGGATACGCACACCTTGTAAAAGAAGATGGGCTCTTGGAAGATCCTCAGGAATTGAAGAAAATTGAAAAACGAATAGTGTCAGTCTTCGTGGTGGACAAGCGTACGCGCAAAATTTGTCGCAGCACGAAAGACACAGTGATAAAAGCACTTCAGTCGACAGGGGTTAAGCCCTTAAGAATAGTTAAAGGTGCGGGTTTTTTCATGTGGGTCGTATTGCTACTCACGCCAGAAGAATGCTTAACAATGGCAACTCAAGACCTCATCACCAAAGATCATATTATAAGAACAGAGTACGATAGCCAAAGAAGGACCAAGTTAGCAATATATGAGGTTCCTCCTCAGTTTATCGAGGAGCATCTGGCTGCCTACTCTTCACAGTTTGGCCAAATTTTGGATGCCTCCTGCGATGGTCTTTCGAAATTATGATCGACCGTTATGCCTTCCTGACCATCCCCAATTGTCTTGACGTAGGGGGCCTGAGCCTGCCGGTAATTGTGTCCGGCCGGAAACCGAAATGCTGGAGGTGTGGAGAGACTAGTCACCTCTCCTCCTCCTGTCCAGAGAAGAAGGCCTCTGGAAGCCAGGCCCCAGTCGACCAAAATCCCCCTCTGGCCGCTTCTGTTACATCCGTCCCGCCTGTAGTGGGCATGCCAATACCCAGGACCAGTGCGGTAGTTCTCTCGGTTGGGAATAAAAAAGTTCCCTCACCCACCGAAGAACCATCGCCAGCTGCATGTGCAGTCACGGAGAAGGAAAAAGCGGAGTGGCTGGTTGTTGGCAGGGCCAGGGGAAAGCGCCACGCAGCGGAACCTCGGTCCCAGGAAACCCCAAAGACTAAAGGCACGTACAGCTCCACCCCCTCCATCAGCAAGAAGGGCGATGCCTCGGCCTGGTCGGCTCTCAACTGTAAGAGCTAAAAAATGTGTTCAATCACGGATATGAAAAAATGGAAAGAATCAAAGAGCTAAAAAACAGCTAAAAAACGTCCATTTCGCCCCTCGGAAGATTTAAAAATAACAACTTGAAAAACGTCCGTCTCGCCCCTCGGCCTCTGCCCCGTCCTCCCCTCAAAAGAAAAAAACCGACAAGAAGAAAATTCACTCTTCTCAACCCACTCCCTGGAAACCGTCCCCTCGTAGTCGAGACCCGTCATTAATTACTTCCGCATGTCACCATGTCTCTCTCCCTGCCCCTATCCCCCAAAACAGATGCCTCCTCCATCAAAAAGACAAAGAAGCCCTTCATCAGAAGACAAGGAAGCATGCAAAAAACTGGCTAAAGTACCATACAGGCAAGGGGGGGGACATCTGCCGTATTTCCCTGGCCCAGGCTGAAAGAGCTAAACATTTTGGAAACAGAATTAAGCAGCTAAAGGCACTTCTAGCGATGAAAAAATGCGGTGAAAAAGATGTGGAGGTGCCTGAAAACTTCTCAAATGCTATTAACCGTCATCCGCACTGAGCCGGGGGCGCGGCAGACTTGGGGCATGGTCGAGGAGGCTTCGAAAGCAATTCCACTAACTCCACCAATAGTGACTACGAAATCGGAAAGGCTCACAAACTTAGAAAAATTTTGTTTAGGGCGGGTTCCGGTTTTCGTTCATCCCTCCCTCTATAGGGCTCTGAAATTAACCTTTCCCTGGGATGTTGGCGGCGTCTCCTCTGACGGCACTATCAAGAATGAGATGGGCGAGGCTGTCGGCATCCTTTCCCCGTCCATCTTCTGTTCGTGACTCCAACCCTAAGCACGTATCACAATGGCTCTTTGGTTAGCAAGCGTGAATGCCCAGAGGCTGAGGTCAGAGTCTCGGAGGGTGAGACTCACTCATGATCTCCAGAGCCTCGGTGTGGATGTTTGTTGTTTACAGGAGACCTGACTTTTAGTATGCCCTCAGAGTTGCCAGCTGTCTAGGGATTACGATCTCTATTCAACATGCTTTGATGGTCGTTCTAGAGGTGTTTCCTGGCTAGTGAGCAAGTCTTTGGGTGCGGTGTGTGCGCTTGTCTTCGCAGATCCAGCGGGCAGAATTTGTGTGCTGGATATTACCATAAAGGAGAAGTCTTTTCGGCTCATTGGGGTTTATGCGCCCAATGACCATGCGGAGCGTCCTGCTTTGTTTCGGCAGTTCGAGTCGTGCTTTGGAACATCGAGGTGAGTAATCTTAGCGGGAGATTGGAATACCGTCCTTGACCCTGAGAAAGATTGTATAGGAGAAAGATCGGGTACTAACAACCCGGATGTGAAACCATTTCGGGAATTTATCGGTAGGAATGATCTTGATAAATACAGAAATGAACACCCCCGGGAGGTAGTGTGAACTTGGACTAATAGGGGCAGCTCGGATTCGAAGGTACACGCTAGCTACCTCGACCGAGTCATAGTTAGGAGAGTCGACGTAGGGCTCTTAGGTTGTCCAAGTTTCTATTCGATAGTTTACATGGATCATAGGCTCGTCCGGGTTCATATAAACTTAGATAAGCTTAAGGTTAAGTTGGCTGGGTACTGGAAATTGAACGTGTCATTATTTGATAGCCAAGCTTTCCAGGAACAGCTATTACTAACACTAAAGCGGGAATTGACACGGGCTGTGGTAGGGAATAAGTGGTGGGATTCACTTAAATCAAAACTTAGGTCGTTTGCTGCTGACTATAGCCGTCAGCTCAACTTAGCTAATTTAGCGGCAGAAACGGCAGTAGAGAAAAAAGTTGATCGGGCAGTTAAATCCCGTAATAGTGGGAATGTAGCCTTAGCTAGGGCCGAGCTGGCCTCCTTGCTTTTCAAGAAGGATCAAGCTCTGGTAGTTAGGGCTAGGTTAAAACGAATGTCTTCTGAGGCAACGGATATGGTCGCAGAATTGCGTGCAGAGGAAGCTAGGCAAGCAGTCAATCGGCATATAAAGGACATCACATTGCCGGACGGGCGTACCGTGACCACAGACGTGGGTATATGTGGGGCTTTTCGGGATTACTTTCAGGATCTTTTCACCAGGGAGCACGGTCTGAGCTCTGCTCAGTTCGACACCTATTTGGCTGACTTTCCCCGCCTCTCGGCGGCTGAAGCGGCTAGGTGCGAGGGGCCCATAACAGAGTCGGAAATCTGGGATGCGCTGAAATTGGTTGGCCGGGACAAAACTCCAGGTTTGGATGGTCTTCCCTACGAACTGTACTTGAGGCAGTCGTCCGTTCTTGTTCCTCTGCTGGCTCTTGTTTATAACAACTGGATGAAGCAGGGGTCTGTACCTCGTCGCTTCACCAGGGGTGTAATCAAGTTGCTTCGCAAGAGCAAGAGCGGTGGGGGTGGCATAGATAATTATCGGCCTTTAACGATGTTAAATACTGACTTAAAGATTTTTGCCAAGATCTTGGCCGGCCGTTTGCAGGCTGTCCTCTCTAGTCTGATTGGCCCCGAGCAGACTTGTGCTGTGAAGGGCAGGACTATTCAGGACAACCTTCATTTGGTACGCCTGATCATAGAGAAAACCGACACCGAAGCCGCGCTGATCAATTTGGATCAGTCCAAGGCATTCGATAGGGTTGACCATCGTTTCTTGGAGTCTGTCCTTTCCGCCGCCGGTTTCGGGCCGTACTTTCGCTCCTGGATCCGACTGCTGTATGAGTCCCCCGGTGCGCTGGTGGAAGTGAATGGGGTAAGATCGAAGCCCTTCACTTTATCTCGCTCCATTCGTCAAGGTTGTCCACTTTCGCCTTTGCTGTACGTTCTTGCGTTGGAGCCATTCCTTCGCAAGTTAAAGGCGAATCCGGTCCTTCGCGGAATTTCCGTACCTGGTGCTACCACCTCGGCCAGGTACTCCGCCTATGCTGACGACGTTTCGGTTTTTGTGTCGAGCAAAGCCGAGATTGACGAAGTCAGCAAAGAAATCAGATGTTATGAAACGGTGACAGGGGCCAAGATCAATCGCGATAAGTCTGTTGGCTTGCGATTGGGTGCGTGGAAGGGAGTTTCTCTTCCCGGACCTTTCCTCTGGACGGACGGGCCGATCAAGATTCTCGGCGTCTTTTTCGGTCCTGATCTCCAGTTGGAAATGAATTGGTCGGAGGTTCGAGAGAAGGCCGAGGGCGCAGTTCGTCTGTGGACTCGGAGGAGGCTCTCCTTAAAGGGGAGGGCGGAAGTATGTGCTTCGCACATCTACCCGATTCTCCTTTACCGACTCTCGGTACTTCCTGTCCCGTGTGCCATTCGTTTGGGTTTAATTCAGCTCTTGTTCTCCTTCCTTTGGGGAGAAGGCAAGTCTCCCAAGGTACGTCGCGAGATCTGTTGCCTGCATCCATCTGAGGGCGGTCTGGGCATGCCTAGCGTTGAGATTCGTCAACACACGCTTCGCATTAGATTCCTGGATCGAATGTGTATGCTGGAGGATGAGAACGGCGCCCTCGTTCAAGAGGACGTCCATAAAAACTTTCCATCCCTGAGAAGTGTGCATTTGTCAGAGGAGGAGGCCGGCCGTACTCCTCGTGGCGAGTGCTCCTTCTATAAAGAATGTCGTTTGGCTCTCCAGTTTCTCTTGCGGGCTACGGATGGCCTCTCCAACGCCCAATCGTTGTCTCTTAGGGCATTATATCGGGTTTTAGTTAGGGGGGCCGTTCAAGATGAACTGATTGGCGAGCTCGGGCTTACGAAGCAGGAGGCTCGCTCCATATGGCCTTGGGCGCCTGGGTTGAAATGTCTCACTAACGATGAGGCATCACTCACCTGGCTGATGATACGAAAGGCTCTCTGGGTAGGCAAGAGGCTTCATGCAGCGGGCCTAACTCCGAAATCAACCTGCGTGCGTTGTGGGCTGACGACGGAAACCGTCGATCATGCCTTCTTCCACTGCAGTGTTGTTGCCCCGTTGTGTAAGTTTCTTGAAGATCTCATGGTTCGTATGCTGCGTGGAAAGTTCTTTGTCCTTGAGGCTAGTTCTGTTTGTAGCAATGTCGTACCTCCGTTATCTAGGGCTGAGCACTATGTGCTCTTTTGCTTACTAGGTGTTATGCGAATCGTGATTTGGACGACGCGACAGAAGGAATTCTATGGTGATGAGAAGTTTACCTCTTCCCAACTGATCTTGTTCTTTAAGCATCAGCTTAAAGTCAAGATCAGGACGGAAAGGAAACGACTCACTCCATCTGAATTTGGCAAAAGGTGGGTGAGTCTTGCGCGATTCTGTCGAGTGAAAGGTGCTGACCTGGAGTGGTTGTTTGATGCCGGTTAGGCATCAGGATATTGGGTGTGCTGGGCAGAACATGTGCACCCCGTCCCAGTTAGGTTAGTGTAGGGAAAGTTTGATTTTTCTGTTGTTCGCTTCAATGTTAACTTAGCTAGGTTATGATTGCTCATTGGCCCCTTTTTCTTTTTGTCCCCTATTTTTCTTTAGTTTAATCCCCCATCCCTTCCCACTTTAGGTGTTCAACAATGTTAGTTCTCCGGTGGATGCGTGGCGTCTTTCGTTATTTTTCAAGTGTGTTTTTCGTTTTTGTTATGATGTTTAAATGTGTGAGTGATTGTGTGAGTGATTGCTGAACGGATAAGTGATATTATTATATTTCTAAAGCCACGCATTATATTTCGTCCGGAGAAGTGATTTTGCTGTCACAATATTAGAGTAGTGGGGGGCTTTTATTACTAATATGATTTTGTTTAGTTTCTTGTACATATCTTACTTTCATTGTATAAAATCATTGGGGAATTTTAAATGTTGTTATTTCTGCCCATGCCCTCCACTGAACATTGTACATATGGGAGTTAAGTAGGACTACATAGAGAACCTGAGGTATTATGGTGGACGTGGTAAGAATGGTAAGTAAAAATGTGGTTTTATGGTGAAAGGTTATTGTTAGCGTGTCAGGGTCAACGAAAGTGAATAGCTAAGTTAAATATAGGACAGTTGATGACCAGCCTTCCCCATCCCCGTATTAGGCCTTGTGCCGCATTTGTACTTCTGTACAATAAATAATGAAGTTCTTAGGAACTTCATAAAGCCACACATTATTTTTCATCCGGGGAACTGACTTTGCTGTTACAGTCTTAGACTAGTGGGGGGGGGGGGGGCTTTTATTACTAATACGATTTTTGTTTGGTTTCTTGTATATATTTTATATCAGTGTATAAATATCATTGGGGAATTTTAAATGTTATTTTCTGCCCATGCCCTCCACTGAAAATTGTACATATGGGAGTTAAATAGGACTTCATAGAGGACCTGAGGTATTATGGTGGACGTAGTAAGAATGGTAAGTAAAAATGTGGTATTATGGTGTAAGGTTTATTGTAAGTGTGTCAGGGTTGACAAAAGTGAATAGCTAAGTTAAACTAGGACAGATGATGACCAGCCTTCTCCATCCCCGTTTTAGGCCTTGTGCCACATTTGTACTTTCTGTCCAATAAATAATGAAGTTCTTAGGAACTTTGACTTGTTTCGTCAATTTCTGACTTCTCAGACGACTGCTTTGTTTCAGCTTTGGACGTTTTGTTGAAAGATTTTTTAATTTCACATTTGGACAAACTTTTTTTTACAGAAAAGACCTTTCTTTTGTAGAAGTTAAGTTTAATTTTATTTTTGTTTTTTCCTTATTTTTGTTCTATATGTATCTTTTTTTTGTTTTTTTTAGTTTCATTTTTTTTTTTTGGCTTTGGCCGCCATATTTGTTTGTGTTTAACCGTGTCATTGATTTTTGTTTTCTTTTTCGTTTTTCAGTATCTGTTTGGCCTTGAGTGCCACATTTATTTTTGTTGAGAACTTTTAAAAATCTATTGTCTTTAATTTTATTTTATTTTTGTGACCAAGAGGACTTATCTGTTTTTTCCCTCGTTAATTTTTCTCTTTTAGCCCCTCCCCAATTATTTTTATTTTTCGTACATAGTTGTTTAGCCGACTCTTTGTTTATCTATTTTAATTTATTACTTAAAGTCCTTGTTTTTATTGTAATCTTTGGAAGTACTTTATTTCCATTGTTCCAGTTTATTTACAATTCTTTTTCATTTTATTTAAAGTTTAATTTAATTATCCTCTGTCGAGGATATTTGTTTTTGTTTACTGTAAATGTTTTGTGCCGTTTTCTTCAACTGTTATTTTTAAAAAAAAGTTTAATTTTTGGCCGTTAAGGCAAATTTTCTGTTTATTTTTCTTGCCGTTTTTTCTTTTAATTTAAAACTTTGCCGCTGTAGGATAAATTTAATTTCTGTCTTCTTAATTTTATTTTCTTTAAACCTCTCGGGGTTGTTTTTGTATTTTCTTAATCCTTTTTTTAAATTTGTGTATTTTACATTGCTTTGGTTATTCCCGTTTTTCCCACCCCTCCCCATATATTTAATTAGTTTAGTGGAAAAAATTGTGTGGTGTAGTAAAATATTAAAATGGCCGACATAAGTCGGCCCATATAGAAAAAATTGAACTTTAACTCCCGGCTAGAAGGGCCGCCAGAAAAAAATGAGGAATCTTATACCCCTCTCTCTGGAAATGATCAACCAGGAGAAAGTAATATGACCAAGACCAAAACTACGGTGGCCGAAAAGGGCCATAAAAAGGTTACTGAAAAGGAAGATGAAAAGACTCAAGACAAGACACCAAAAGATGCTGAGGCCGGGGAATCGCCCTGTGACTGGAAGTCCCCGCCGAAATGCAAAATCAATTTGACAGAGTTCTTGGAGAGATCTAAGGGATACGCACACCTTGTAAAAGAAGATGGGCTCTTGGAAGATCCTCAGGAATTGAAGAAAATTGAAAAACGAATAGTGTCAGTCTTCGTGGTGGACAAGCGTACGCGCAAAATTTGTCGCAGCACGAAAGACACAGTGATAAAAGCACTTCAGTCGACAGGGGTTAAGCCCTTAAGAATAGTTAAAGGTGCGGGTTTTTTCATGTGGGTCGTATTGCTACTCACGCCAGAAGAATGCTTAACAATGGCAACTCAAGACCTCATCACCAAAGATCATATTATAAGAACAGAGTACGATAGCCAAAGAAGGACCAAGTTAGCAATATATGAGGTTCCTCCTCAGTTTATCGAGGAGCATCTGGCTGCCTACTCTTCACAGTTTGGCCAAATTTTGGATGCCTCCTGCGATGGTCTTTCGAAATTATGATCGACCGTTATGCCTTCCTGACCATCCCCAATTGTCTTGACGTAGGGGGCCTGAGCCTGCCGGTAATTGTGTCCGGCCGGAAACCGAAATGCTGGAGGTGTGGAGAGACTAGTCACCTCTCCTCCTCCTGTCCAGAGAAGAAGGCCTCTGGAAGCCAGGCCCCAGTCGACCAAAATCCCCCTCTGGCCGCTTCTGTTACATCCGTCCCGCCTGTAGTGGGCATGCCAATACCCAGGACCAGTGCGGTAGTTCTCTCGGTTGGGAATAAAAAAGTTCCCCTCACCCACCGAAGAACCATCGCCAGCTGCATGTGCAGTCACGGAGAAGGAAAAAGCGGAGTGGCTGGTTGTTGGCAGGGCCAGGGGAAAGCGCCACGCAGCGGAACCTCGGTCCCAGGAAACCCCAAAGACTAAAGGCACGTACAGCTCCACCCCCTCCATCAGCAAGAAGGGCGATGCCTCGGCCTGGTCGGCTCTCAACTGTAAGAGCTAAAAAATGTGTTCAATCACGGATATGAAAAAATGGAAAGAATCAAAGAGCTAAAAAACAGCTAAAAAACGTCCATTTCGCCCCTCGGAAGATTTAAAAATAACAACTTGAAAAACGTCCGTCTCGCCCCTCGGCCTCTGCCCCGTCCTCCCCTCAAAAGAAAAAAACCGACAAGAAGAAAATTCACTCTTCTCAACCCACTCCCTGGAAACCGTCCCCTCGTAGTCGAGACCCGTCATTAATTACTTCCGCATGTCACCATGTCTCTCTCCCTGCCCCTATCCCCCAAAACAGATGCCTCCTCCATCAAAAAGACAAAGAAGCCCTTCATCAGAAGACAAGGAAGCATGCAAAAAACTGGCTAAAGTACCATACAGGCAAGGGGGGGACATCTGCCGTATTTCCCTGGCCCAGGCTGAAAGAGCTAAACATTTTGGAAACAGAATTAAGCAGCTAAAGGCACTTCTAGCGATGAAAAAATGCGGTGAAAAAGATGTGGAGGTGCCTGAAAACTTCTCAAATGCTATTAACCGTCATCCGCACTGAGCCGGGGGCGCGGCAGACTTGGGGCATGGTCGAGGAGGCTTCGAAAGCAATTCCACTAACTCCACCAATAGTGACTACGAAATCGGAAAGGCTCACAAACTTAGAAAAATTTTGTTTAGGGCGGGTTCCGGTTTTCGTTCATCCCTCCCTCTATAGGGCTCTGAAATTAACCTTTCCCTGGGATGTTGGCGGCGTCTCCTCTGACGGCACTATCAAGAATGAGATGGGCGAGGCTGTCGGCATCCTTTCCCCGTCCATCTTCTGTTCGTGACTCCAACCCTAAGCACGTATCACAATGGCTCTTTGGTTAGCAAGCGTGAATGCCCAGAGGCTGAGGTCAGAGTCTCGGAGGGTGAGACTCACTCATGATCTCCAGAGCCTCGGTGTGGATGTTTGTTGTTTACAGGAGACCTGACTTTTAGTATGCCCTCAGAGTTGCCAGCTGTCTAGGGATTACGATCTCTATTCAACATGCTTTGATGGTCGTTCTAGAGGTGTTTCCTGGCTAGTGAGCAAGTCTTTGGGTGCGGTGTGTGCGCTTGTCTTCGCAGATCCAGCGGGCAGAATTTGTGTGCTGGATATTACCATAAAGGAGAAGTCTTTTCGGCTCATTGGGGTTTATGCGCCCAATGACCATGCGGAGCGTCCTGCTTTGTTTCGGCAGTTCGAGTCGTGCTTTGGAACATCGAGGTGAGTAATCTTAGCGGGAGATTGGAATACCGTCCTTGACCCTGAGAAAGATTGTATAGGAGAAAGATCGGGTACTAACAACCCGGATGTGAAACCATTTCGGGAATTTATCGGTAGGAATGATCTTGATAAATACAGAAATGAACACCCCCGGGAGGTAGTGTGAACTTGGACTAATAGGGGCAGCTCGGATTCGAAGGTACACGCTAGCTACCTCGACCGAGTCATAGTTAGGAGAGTCGACGTAGGGCTCTTAGGTTGTCCAAGTTTCTATTCGATAGTTTACATGGATCATAGGCTCGTCCGGGTTCATATAAACTTAGATAAGCTTAAGGTTAAGTTGGCTGGGTACTGGAAATTGAACGTGTCATTATTTGATAGCCAAGCTTTCCAGGAACAGCTATTACTAACACTAAAGCGGGAATTGACACGGGCTGTGGTAGGGAATAAGTGGTGGGATTCACTTAAATCAAAACTTAGGTCGTTTGCTGCTGACTATAGCCGTCAGCTCAACTTAGCTAATTTAGCGGCAGAAACGGCAGTAGAGAAAAAAGTTGATCGGGCAGTTAAATCCCGTAATAGTGGGAATGTAGCCTTAGCTAGGGCCGAGCTGGCCTCCTTGCTTTTCAAGAAGGATCAAGCTCTGGTAGTTAGGGCTAGGTTAAAACGAATGTCTTCTGAGGCAACGGATATGGTCGCAGAATTGCGTGCAGAGGAAGCTAGGCAAGCAGTCAATCGGCATATAAAGGACATCACATTGCCGGACGGGCGTACCGTGACCACAGACGTGGGTATATGTGGGGCTTTTCGGGATTACTTTCAGGATCTTTTCACCAGGGAGCACGGTCTTGGCACAGCTCAGTTCAACGCCTATTTAGCTGACTTTCCCCGCCCCGAAGCGGCTGAAGCAGCTGGGTGCGAGGGGCCCATAACAGAGTCGGAAATCTGAGATGCGCTGAAACTGGTTGGCCGCGATAAAACTCCAGGATTGGATGGTCTTCCCTACGAAATGTACTTGAGGCAGTCGTCCGTTTTTGTTCCTCTGCTGACGCTTGTTTATAACAACTGGATGGAGCAGGGGTCTATACCTCGTCGCTTCACCAGGGGTGTAATCAAGTTGCTTTGCAAGAGCAAGGGCGGTGGGGGTGGCATAGATAATTATCGGCCTTTAACGATATTAAACACTGACTTAATTTTTGCCAAGGTCTTGGTCCTCCCTAGTCTGATTGGCCCCGAGCAGACGTGCTGTGAAGGGCAGGACTATTCAGGACAACCTTCATTTGGTACATCTGATCATCGAGAAAATCGACACTGAAGCCGCGCTGATCAATTTGGATCAGTCCGAGGCATTCGATAGGGTTGACCATCGGTTTTTGGAGTCTGTCCTTTCTGCCGCCGGTTTCAGGTCGTACTTTCGCTCCTAGATCCGACTGCTGTATGAGTCCCCCGGTGCGCTGGTGGAAGTGAATGGGGTAAGATCGAAACCTTTCACATTATCTTGCTCCGTTCGCTTTACGTTTGCTTTACGTTCTTGCGTTGGAGCCTTTCCTACGCAAGTTAAAGGCGAATCCGGTCCTTCGCGGAGTTTCCGTACCTGGTGCTACCACCTTGGCCAGGTACTCCGCCTATGCTGACGACGTTTCGGTTTTTCTGTCGAGCAAAGCCGAGATTGACAAAGTTAGCAAAGAAATCAGGTGTTATGAGACGGTGACAGGGGCCAAGATCAATCGCGATAAGTCTGTGGGTTTGCGATTGGGTGCGTGGAAGGGAGTTTCTCTTTCCGGACCTTTCCTTTGGACGGACGGGCCGATCAAGATTCTCGACGTCTGGTTTGGTCCTGATCTCCAGTTGGAAATGAATTGGTTGAAGGTTCGAGAGAAGGCCGAGTGTGCAGTTCGTCTGTGGACTCGGAGGAAGCTTTCCTTAAAGGGAAGGGCGGAAGTATGTGTCTCGTACATCAACCCGATTCTCCTTTACTGACTCTCGGTACTTCCTCTCCCATGTACCATTCATTTGGGATTAATACAGCTCTTGTTCTCCTTCCTTTGGGGAGAAGGTAAGGCTCCCAAGGCGCGTCGCGAGATCTGTTGCCTTCATCCTTCTGAGGGCGGTTTGGGCATGCCAAGCGTTGAGATTTGTCAACATGCGCTTCGCATTAGATTCCTGGATCGAATGTGTATGCTGGCGGATGAAAACGGCGCCCTCGTTAAAGAGGACATCCATAAACACTTTCCATCCTTGAGAAGTGTGCACTTCTCGGAGGAGGAGGCCGGCCGTACTACTCGTGGCGAGTGCTCCTTCGATAAAGAATGTCGTTTGGCTCTCCAGTTTCTCTTGCGGCCTACGGATGGCCTCTCCAACGCCCAAGCGTTGTCTCTTAAGGCATTATATCGGGTGTTAGTTAGGGGGGCGTTCAAGATGAAATGAAAGGCGAGCTTGGGCTTTCGAAGCAGGAGGCTCGCTCCATATGGACTTGTGTAATATAATAATCTGGCCCCACCCAAGAAGGCTGATGAAGCGTGGGTGTTTTCGGTCATTGAAAGCAGCGGATGTCGTTTTGACCCTATTTCCGGCAGAGCGGAAATAGCTCAGAGCAAACAGACAGGTGACTATGAGAATTACGTAGGCGTCGAGTAGGCGTCGCGATCGAGGCAAGTTCCGTTTTTGGAAGATATATAAAGACCTCGAAACACAGAAGTCGAGAGTAGAAGAGTCTCGCCAGTCAGTCTTGACAGTCAGTCAGAGTCTCGGCAGAAGAGAGAAGTCGAAGAAACCACAGAGTCAGAGTCCCAGTCAGCCTCGACAGAAGTCAGTCTCGGCAGAAGTCTCGAGAAGTCGAAGAAGAAGCTAGACGAGTAAGCAGAGAGGTTACACCCACGTCGTCACCCCTGTCAACCTTGGAAGAGCGCTCCCTCACTCTGTTCCTAGGCGACACGGTCCATCGTTTCTTAATAAAAATATCACTGATATATTTTTATATACACCCGTGTTTGTCTGTTTATTGGTGTATAACAGACATTCATTTGGTGCTAGTGACTTGGTTTTGAAACAACAAAACATTGATACGAACTGGTTTACCGCAACAATGATTGAAAATTCAACAGACTTGAAATTTCCGGAATTAAAACTGCCACCAGAAAAAAAAAGAAGACGAAAATATAGTAAACAACCGGACGAGACCAACGAAAGGTAGGTGACACTTTGATTTAATAGTGTGTGTGTTCTCTGCTCGTGTTATAGTAGGTCTCGTTAAAAAAAAAAAAAAAAAAAAAAAAAATGGGACAGCATACTTTTGCCGATCTGACCGTAGAAATGAGAAATATGGATTGTTCGATAGAACGGACGGGGTACAGGTTACAGGTAGAGAGAGAAACAGAGTCGGCCGGTGAGAGGCAGGTTACATGTAGAGAGTGGCAGGGAACGCCGGTGAAGTAGAGAGAGTATTATGCCTAGCGCGTAGTTTGGGGTGACGAAGGTGTTAAAATTGACAGTGGGGTGTTAAAATGAGGAAGAAAGTGTTAAGGCTGACAGTGGGGTGTTAAAATTGAGAGGAAGAAGGTGTTAAAGTTAGTGTTAAAGTTGGTGATTTGTTTTTTCTTTTTTTTTGTTAATGTTTTACCATATATGTGAAGTGAGTTTAACAATGTTTCTTTGGTTTGTGCAAGAAAATAGTTAATATTTCGTAGAATAAATATTTAATGAAATAATTTTGGTTTGTGTCTTAATTTTACTTAAAAAGCGGCACGAACTTTCCAGACAACCCGATAGAAATATTGACGAACAACTATTCTCAATGTGATTATGAAGGTCAGTTGTATGGTTGAAATAGTTGAGTTTTTCTGACCAGTACTCGAGCCGAATTAAAGAAAAAAAAATAAAAACAGTCGATGTTCTACGTACACAAACTTTCCCCAATTGGAGTATTAGCATAAAATGACCCTCTTCATTTTCTCCATTTGGCCTTGTATTGCATGAACTAAATCAAGATTGGTAAACATTGACAAATTATACATGTAGCTGAATGCTACCACAATAGGAAAATCAGAGAAACGAAAGGGTTCTTTAATTTTGATCTCGTCAACAGAATTTGTTCGTAAACGTTAATTTGTAATCTTTACACAGATATTGTCAAAATTTAAAAATGTTTGTGTTTTGCGTGACATTTCTACATCATAGAAATGACTTAAATGTTATCGAGAGTTTTAAAATGTAATTTTAATTATGCAGTTAACAACAGCCAACAAAATCGCCAATTATAAATATATCTCAACATTGTTGCTTGAAAACAACTGCATTGTTTGGTTATTTCGTTGCGAATACACCGATTATATATATTCTTAAAACATTCACCCGCGTCTCAGTGTTTCGCGATATGAGTCAGATATTGAAAAGATATTTTGTTATCAATATGGTGGAATCGGATTATTTGGGGAGATTTGGGAAAATTAAATTAAAATCTAAAACTTATTTTTATTTACGTGAAAGTACTTCACTTTTATGCTTTTGTGCAGGTTCCCATAAATTCAACATCCTCTGTGAATTTTCATTTATGTGACTTGGGAAATATCTTTTTGAAGATATATTAATTTCTGAAAACTAGTAAATATGGAGAGATTTAGTGAAGGATATGAGGAACTCCCGAAGAAGTTGACGATAGGTGTCATTGCTGGCGTGGTCGGCGTAATAATAATCCTGGGAATAATAGCCAGGAAGCGGATTTTTAAGTGTAAAAGAAGCAACAGTGCTTCGGAAAAGGAAATTGAGTTATCCGCTGTGAATGGTACTCCGGAGTCAACGGGCGTTAAACAGAGAGATGTCAACAAATCAGATATGCCTGGTTTCGAATCCAGAGGAAGTAGTTCAGGGAATGGAAAGCATTGCACAAACTAAGGAACTACGAGTCACGGGTCCATTTTTTTTAGACTAAATTAATATCCTCCACAAGTAAATTGCATGCGGATTAACGTTGGAATCAGGGTAATTTTCTTCATTTTCTATTGAACATTTCTCGGTCAGACTATGAATGATATGTACGGCAAATAATGACCATTTTTTCTGTGTTCAAACATAGTATGTTTGAAATTAAATTAAATTAAATGAGGTTACATGGTAACAATGAACTCGAGCAGAGGCACACATGGTGTTGGTCAAAGGTCATTTACTCGATGTTAGTTTTGAAACTAGAGCGCGGTTACCGCTTAATAATCATGTGATTATGCATCGAAGAGTCTACGCTTATGGACAGACGCGAGAAAGAAAATGAACATTTTTAGGAACTTTGCCCAATTCTGTGAAGATGGATATTAAAAGAAAAGGGGGAAAAAAAGGGGGGGGAGGAAAAAAAAAAGAAAAAGGAACAATGAAACATCGAGCTGGTAGAACAATTTTCAAGATGGACACGAACATTGTTGGGTTGCCGATGTAGGCTCCCCTATATATTTTTTTTGTTGTTTTTTTTGTTTCAGCATGCACATGTTTTTGTTGTTTTGGCATGCACATGTTTATACAATTGTAGGGCTTGTGTGGCATGGGGAGGAGAGTGAGGATGTTGCGCTTAAAATGTTCTTAGGCGAACATTTTGAAAAATGGGTGGGCGAGGAGTGTAATATAATAATCTGGCCCCACCCAAGAAGGCTGATGAAGCGTGGGTGTTTTCGGTCATTGAAAGCAGCGGATGTCGTTTTGACCCTATTTCCGGCAGAGCGGAAATAGCTCAGAGCAAACAGACAGGTGACTATGAGAATTACGTAGGCGTCGAGTAGGCGTCGCGATCGAGGCAAGTTCCGTTTTTGGAAGATATATAAAGACCTCGAAACACAGAAGTCGAGAGTAGAAGAGTCTCGCCAGTCAGTCTTGACAGTCAGAGTCAGAGTCTCGGCAGAAGAGAGAAGTCGAAGAAACCACAGAGTCAGAGTCCCAGTCAGCCTCGACAGAAGTCAGTCTCGGCAGAAGTCTCGAGAAGTCGAAGAAGAAGCTAGACGAGTAAGCAGAGAGGTTACACCCACGTCGTCACCCCTGTCAACCTTGGAAGAGCGCTCCCTCACTCTCTGTTCCTAGGCGACACGGTCCATCGTTTCTTAATAAAAATATCACTGATATATTTTTATATACACCCGTGTTTGTCTGTTTATTGGTGTATAACACTTGGGCGCTCGAGTTGAAATGTCTCACTAACGATGAGGCATCACTCACCTAGCTGATGATTCGAAAGGCTCTCTGGGTAGGCAAGAAGCTTCATTCAGCGGGCCTAAAATTGAATTAAACCTGCGTGCGTTGTGGACTGTCGGCGGAAACCGTCAATCATGCCTTCTTTCACTGCAGTGTTGTTGCCCCGTTGTGTAAGTTTCTTGAAGATTTTATGGTTCGTATGCTGCGTGGAAAGTTCTTTGTCCTTGAGGCTAGTTCTGTTTGTAGCAATGTCGTACCTCCGTTATCTAGGGCTGAGCACTACGTGCTCTTTTGCTTACTAGGTGTTATGCGAGTCGTGATTTTGATGACGCGACAGAAGGAATTCTATGGTGATGAGAAATTTACCTCTTCCCAACTGATCTTGTTCTTTAAGCATCCATTTGAATTTGGCAAAAGGTGGGTGAGTCTTGCGCGTTTCTGTCGAGTGAAAGGTGCTGACCTAGAGTGGTTGTTTGATGCTGGTTAGGCATCTGGATTTTGGGTGTGCTGGGAGGAACATGTGCACCCCTTCCCTGTTAGGTTAGAGTAGGGATTTTTTGATTTTTCTGTTTTTGCTTTAAAGTTAACTTAGCTAGGTTATGAATGCTCATTAGCCCCCTTTTCTTTTTGTCCCCAGTTTTCTTTTAGTTTAATCTCCCACCCCTTCCCGCTTTAGGTGTTCAGCAATGTTAGTTCTTTGGTGGATGCGTGGTGTCTTTTGTTATTTTTCATGTGTGCTTTTCGTTTTTGTTATGGTGTTTAAATGTGTGAGTGATTGTGTGAGAAATTGCTGATCCGATAAGTGGTATTTATAATATTCATAAAGCCGTGCATTATTTTTCGTCTGGGGGGGGAACTGACTTTGCTGTCAAAATATTAGAGTAGTGGGGGGGGGGCTTTTATTACTAATACGATTTTATTTAGTTTATTGTAAATATCGTATATTCATTGTATAAAATCATTGGGGAATTTTAAATGTTGTTATTCTGCCCATGCCCTCCACTGAAAATTATACATATGGGAGTTAAGTAGGAGTATTATGGTGGACGTAGTAAGAATGGTAAGTAAAAATGTGATATTATGGTGTAAGGTTTATTGTAAGTGTGTCAAGTCGACGAAAGTGAATAGCTAAGTTAAACTAGGACAGATGATGACCAGCCTTCCTCATCCCCGTTTTAGGCCTTGTGCCACATTTGTACCTTTTGTACAATAAATAATGAAGTTCTTGGGAAGTTCATAGGAGTTCTAGAGAGTTCTAGAGAGTTCTTAGAGTTCTAGTGGAGTTCAGTAGAACTACTAGGCAGTTGATATTAGCCGGCAGTTAGCCGAATACTAAGGAGTCAGTTTTCAGTGGAAGATTACCAAGTTCCTAACATTTTGGATATGTTAAGTCGATTAGCAACCGACATTAGCACGATTATAACCTTCAGTGCAGAAACTACTCCACAACACTTTTTAAAAAAATAAAAATAGCTTACGCAATTCTAATTTCTCTTCCACTGCTTAGTTAAGTAAAAAACTCTTCCATGTTCTATTAATGATCTATCTCTATCTTGATATTGAGCACTTTATAAAAAAAAGTGTTAAGTGCCACAAGAGATAGGAGCTAGTGGCGGTCCATGATTGCCTATGTCTTGAAAGAACACTAGCCATAAAAAAGAAAAGGCTACCATTTTCACATATGTATGCAATACAGTTTATATACTACAGAAGAACTCTATTAACAACTAAAAGTTGACATTATTTTTTCAATACATTCAAACAATTCCTTATATTCTTTTGGTATATAAAATGAACGTTACCCAATGAATTTTATTCTTTTCATGGAAGTCGTGGGATTCTTTTGCAGAGCTGAATCACGAGTAGTCCTGCAACAATATTTTAAATTACTGTATCAATTCCCAACACGTCAAATTTTGCTGTTTAATCAAATCCAGTGTAGAATGATTTCTACAAGTTTTTACTTTGACAATCAGAGAAAAGTCATCATGTAAAACTATTTTCATATTTTGTTAGCGTGTTCTCTTTCTAGAAAATAAAAATGGTTTCTGCAATTCTAATTTCTCTTCCACTGCTCAGTTAAGTTAAAAACTTCTCCACATTCTATTAATTCTCTATCTTGATATTAAGCACTTTATGACAAAAAAAGAGGAAAAGTGTTAAGACTGTCAAGGGATAGGAGTTAGTGGAGGTCCATGATTGACTACATCCTGAAAGCACACAGCACATAAAAAGGAAGACTACTGATCTACAAGACCAGCTTGTTAACCATTACGTCACAGTGAGGTAATTGATGTTATGGTTGTAGAAATAATCTTTTCCTTTTTACATTTGCAAAATCTAATTATGTGCATAAAATGAATGAGATGTCAAGTTGTATTTGAATTGATTTTTGTCCAGTGGTGAAGATTAACAAGTTATAATAGAATACAATAGTCTGAAACAGTTTTAAGTTTGTGAACTGTTCCCAAAAGTCATTAAAATGGTAAAATAATGTTTGAAACTAGCTGCTGTACCAATCTATGGTAGGTATGGGTTCTAGGCTGGTTAAAATGAGACTAAAATAAATTCTGTGTCCTGATGGAGAGTTCGGCTGCTGAATTAAGCAAAACACAACTAAAATTGCTTGAAAGAACTTGATATCTCAAGATAAAATAAATGAAATATCTAATTAAGAAATGTTTTCTTTGTTGTCAATTAAAAATTACTAGCAGTATAGCCCAGCGTTGCTCAGGTGTAATGAAAACTTTAAAACTAATCCATGGTCCTGGAGCTCAGACTCTTTGGACGTTGGCACGAAAGACTAAAAAGCAATAGTTGTTTCCAGTTAAAGTGAAACTGTAGACTGAAAGAAAAATGAATGGATGTAAGTCAAATTTTGATTTCCTAGTATCGATATCAAATAAGTTTTTTCGTCGTAAACTGAATTTTGAAGGCTAAATAAGTCCTCTGAGTAAATGGTATCATGGCTGAGACTAAGAACTATAATTATACCTACTTAGAGCCAAACCCGAAGCAAAAACGAAAATAAAAGGGCTGAAAAAAATACAGGCATACAGGCAGATAAACAGACACACACACAAACATCTTGCTTTATATATATATATATATATATATATATATATATATATATATATATTATCGATTTTCTGCACTATTGTAAGAACTGCAAACTTGAAACTTCTGAATATCGTTTCTTATGTCTTTGTCTATAAGTGTATCAAATTTGATTAAAATCGGACCACTCCTTCTATAACCCGATTTTTTTCAATTATCGATTTTTGATATTTATCGGGGGGTACCTCGACACAAAACCTAGCTAAGAACACTCGCAGACACTTATAGTACAACTGTGTAAATTTTCAAGAAAATCGGTTCAGCCGTTTCGGAGTCTATAGGTAACGGACACACAAACAAAGTTCTATTTATAAATAAGTTTAGATTAGATATCCCTATTATTTATGTAAAGTCTTATTTCTACCGATGCTGGTCATGACTAATGATGTATTGATTGTACCATCTGCAATATGATTAGTCCTGACTTTGCATTTCCACTTTAGTCACATTCTCATCAACGATATGGCTTCCCTCTGTCTTTTCTACAAATATTTTTATGGCATCTGCTCTGATGAGTTTTTCTTTCCTGTTGTCGCAACCAGGTGAATTTAAGCATGCTACTAGGTTGGAATCTAGGTCCCACCCTTTTACCATTGAAATAGTTAATTGTAACCAGCACTTCTACTCTATCAGTTTCTTTTCTTGCACTTCTCACCTGTGGAACTCCCTTCTGTTTACTTGCTTCCCAAATTGCTTCAAGCTTCAAAAATTTAAATTCAACATTTTTTAATCCAATTCATCTTTTATCTTTTCAATACCCTCCTGTATCCGGTCTTTTCTCTTACTGTAATCCCATGTGCACTAGTGTCAGCCCTGCCTTGCTTGGAGTGAGTTTCGATCCCAGCCAGAAGCAAGTGGATGCATCTAGCCACACTGATGAGCTGTGATGCAGCGAAACAGGCTTGTATGTGGATGACTAATATATTATGCTCTCATTACGACTGAGCTTTCTGAAGAAGAAAATTTTAAAAACAGTTTCCACTTCTGCTATATGCGTGACTCTTCAGAAATGAATTGAGTTCTCTCAGTGACTGGCATGTGTATACACTGCTTATATACAACACATTAAAATTTCCCTTTTCTGATTCCATGTGTCGATGGCTTAGGGAGTAGCGACTCCGACTGACATCAAATTGGTCGAGTTTTGATCCCAGCCATAAGCAAGTGGATGTGTCTAGCCACACTGATGAGCTGTGATACAGCAAAACAGGCTTGTATGTGGATGACTAATATATATATAATTTGTTTGAACATTATTTTTAATTGATACTTGTATTTGAGTAGATATTCTGTTTTTAATCAAACAGTTTATTTATATGTTTATTTCTACCGGCCTGATTATTTACGATAAATTTTGTTATGAAAATGTGTGTCACTTGGCAGTATTCGAACCTGTGACCCTTAACAACATGGGTTCAAATCCTGCAGGTAGTGGGCAACCTGTTGTGGGATAATTAAATTGCCTGAGGTCTATTGTCTGCTTCATCTGTGGCATTTGAATGCATCGACTGAGTGTATCAATAGTTCCGAAAAGTGGATGGTTCTGCACAAGCCTTTGACACTTTAATCAAATCCCTTGTGTGGCCTTCTAGTGGTTTACCTTGGTTTCATGACTGAAGGAATTAGGCTATCAGATCCTCATATGTCAAATCCAACAGGAGAATCCATTTTATGTGTGTGTGTCTTCAACAATAATTTTTCAAATTAAAATTTATGACACACTGGGTTGTATATTATTTTTTTTTTATTGCACTGTAGGTATAACATATTGTTTAATACACCTGTATTCATGTTTGCATGCTCAACTCGGCTATAACTGCATTAGTAATGGCGATAAATATATCACAACATAACATTTGATTAAACAAATACATATCCAAAGTAGACAATGAAGTTGACTTTTAAAATAAAATGCAACTTCCAAAATGTTATGTCGCCAAGTGTAAATGAATAACTCAAAAACAGAATCAGAATATAAGTTGTATTCCACGGAAAGACGGTTAGTATGTACAGAAGTGATTAGTAATATTTACAATAGAAAAGATACAAGAGTCCAATCCGTCGTAAGACATGTGTATACGTGATTACTTCGGTATGCCACCGGAAGTGTGACTAACTCTCGTACTGATACTCAAGTGACTCTCTACGACTCTTCACGACTCCGTACGACCCTTCACGACTCCGTACGACCCTTCACGACCCTTCACGACTCCGTACGACTCATTATTTAGCTGTCCCTCCCAGTAAGGGCAACATATGACACATGGTCAGTTTATATCTGGGCTTTCCGGGCTATATGGCCCGGCCAAAAAATGTCTGTCTATTTTTGCCCAGTCGTGCCTCTACCCTTCGGCGGAACCACGACTGGGTTATTGCTCTCTGCTCGGAAGCAGAGAGCGCCCTCTACCCGAAGGCAGAGAGCTGACAGTGTCGTAGAGTCGTCAGTCTAGTGACTCTCTTTGACTCTGTATGACTCTCCCTGTAGAGAATCCACCATTGTTATATATAGCAATGGGAACAGTCCATTTTTGTAGTCCAATAGGGGCGGCGCCCTAACACAAAAAAATATGATCTTCCCTGAAGCGGTTAATGTATCACTGACAATATTGTATACTGAGCTAGCATACATTCTAGTAGCTGTCTAATTTTATTTTGGTTCCACTAAAAATCTTTGACGATTTTGTTTCTACCATCATCAAATTACTTTAGGCAATATAAAATACAAAAACAGCACCAGTCTCTCAAAACATTTCTGGCAATTAAAGAATGGTAGTAATACACCTATTATTACATGGGATATTGTAGCTGAAGCCAATTTTTACAACGGGAAGGCAATAGATGTAGTTTATATCTTGCTGAGAAATGAGTTCTCTTGAAACACTTAAATAACCCCAGCTTATAAAACAAGAGAAACGAGTTGATAGTTACGTGTAGGCAGAAAAACAAATATCTGCAAAAATATATTGATACAGATTAATTTTTAATATAAATTCTTTTTTTTAAGACTAGTAGGATGTGTGTTGTGGTACAGTGGATCGAATTCCAGTTGAATCCATTGTATTATTCACTTACGCGCAAATACCCTTGGGAAAGGTATTAATCCGTCTCTTCCTTCCAGTTATAACAGGACAGATTGGGTTCTATAGCCTTGGTCGGCAACCAGTCTACCGCAGAAAGCAATGGCAACCTACTGCGGGATAATCTTCTGCCCAGTCAGTCATGTCTCTTTCAAGACATGATCGCCCAAGTGTATCACGTATGGCACTTAACTGACTGACTGAATCTCCCTTTATGCTTAATATAAAAAAAATTAATATTCACAAATCTAAAATAATAATTTTTATTTACATAAATCCTGTTTATTTTAAATGTCATATATATTTTTAGAATAAAAGGCTGTTATTGCATATATGACTATACCAACATTGCAGTAACCAGATATTTTTATTAAAATTTAAATTATGTAGTAGTCAATATATACCGAACACCTGAAAATTGTGTTGTGCATGAAACTCCAAATCATGCTACAGGTTAGGGATAATACATACTTAATAGCCCTGTTTTATTACAAGCACAGGTATAAAATAACCTTACAGCAACATCATGTTGAGCAACATACAACCTGTTCAGTACCTGGACGGGTGACTACTTGGGAATAACAAGTGCTGTAAGCTTAGATGCATGGGTGGCGTAATGGATAATGGTTTGAAATTGATAATTGGAGAGCCATGTTCGAATTCCAGTTGGGTTTATTATATTCGCTCGTATGCAAATACTTTTGGGAAAGGTATGAATTTCTCTTCTCCCCACCCAGTCTAAAAAAAAAGTATTTTATGGCTTTAAATAACTTGTAATGGTTTGACAAATCATAGTAAACAAATCAATGCATGGATTTATTATGAGTTATTACTTCTTATGGTCCTAAACGCATTTTGGATACCCATATTTAAGTATAAAAACGAAGCACATACTCAGATATGGGTCTCCACAAAATGAGAAAGATTTCCACTTGTTCTTATTTTGGTAAATCTCCAAATAAGAAATACGATGAAAAGTTGAAAATATATTTTGGGGCAAAATGTCTTCTGTGTTATTAGCTTTTCAAAGAACTCAAATGTTTTTCTTGTCTTGGCATTAATGATAAAAAAGAAATAAGTTTTCCGGCAAACGGCAACAAATCCTAATTGTCACTATCCATATATCTAAACTTATTTATAAATGGAACTTTGTTTGTGTGTGTCTGTGTCCATTACTTATAGACTCCGAAACAGCTGAACCGATTTTCTTGAAAATTTATACAGTTGTACTATAAGCGTCTCTGAGTGTTCTTAGCTAGGCTTTGTGTCAAGGTACCCCTGATAAATATCAAAAATCGATAATCAAAAAAATTGAGTTATAGAAGGAGTGGTCCGATTTTAATCTAATTTGATACACTCATAGACAATAAGAAACAATATTCAGAAGTTTCAAGGTTGCAGTTCTTACAATAGTACAGAAAATCGATAATATATATATATAAAAAGCAAGATGTTTGTGTGTGTGTCTGTTTATCTGCCTGTATGTTTGTATTTTTTTCAGCCCTTTTATTTTAGTTTTTGCTTTGGGTTTGGCTCTAAGTAGGTATAATTGTAGTTATTAGTCTCAACCATGATACCATTTACTCAGATGACTTATTTAGCCTTCAAAATTCAGTTTACGATGAAAAAAACTTATTTGATATCGATGCCAGGAAATTTTTTTTTCAGTCTATGGTTTTGCTTTAACTGGAAACAACTATTGCTTTTTAGTCTTTCGTGCCAATATCCAAAGAGTATGAGCTCCAGGGCCATGGATTAGTTTTAAAGCTTTCATTACACCTGAGCAATGCCGGGCTATACTGCTGTATATATGTGTGTGTGTGTGTGTGTGTGTGTGTGCATGGCATGGCTTATGAAATAGCACACAGTAGTGAAGTGACTAATAAAATGATTAAGTGTTTTGGTAAACTTCTCTCCTATAACAATGTTAAATGTTCACCTTTTACATCTAGATCTAAAAAGCTAATACAACCTGGTTCCTGCATGCTCTCTCTCTCTCTCTCTCTCTTTCTCTTTCTTTCTCTCTCTCTCTCTCTCTCTCTCTCTCTCTCTCTCTTTCTCTCTCTCTCTCTCTCTCTCTCTCTCTCTCTCTCTCTCTCTCTCTCTCTCTTTCTCTCTCTCTCTCTCTCTCTCTCTCTCTCTCTCTAGTATGGATGTATAAATCTGAGGGATAATCCAAAAATATGGGGCAAGGTCTGTTCTATAGTAATGGTAATATTAACCATTTTTCTACTCGGAAACATTTGGCATTCATTGACTGAGCCACCAGTACTTCATTCAGTTGAAATTTAAAAAATCTTTCTCGTAAAACAGTTTTTCAGGAAAATAGATTTTTCAAGTTCAGTAAATTTTATTGCGCTTTCCAGTACTGATGAGGGTTTTCTTTCCAAACCTTTTGTTTGAAGTAGTGTGGAATGTCAACATCTTGATTATGTCATTATTTCCTCTTCTCAAGCCCAGTAGCTGTCATCACTCTTTCCACCATTGATGAACGTTCCCTTCCTAACCTTTTGTTTAAAGTAGTGTGGAATGTCAACATCTTGATTCTGCTATTATTTTCTCTTTGTGTTACATGCGTGTTGTGGAGCAAATAAAACATACCCGGTAATACAGAGAAACTAGGCAAGATGCCATAAATAAAGAACTAAGAGTTTCAAAAAAGTTCTAATAGAGTATTTGTTAGAGTACCGTTGGAGTCAGTCAAGACATATAACTGTTAGTAGGAATTTATAACAGTGGCAACAAAGAAGCAAAACTTACACGAAGTAGGAAAAATGTTTTTGCTGCAGCACACATAAGTGACGATGAGAAATTAGAACCATATTTGTGGAGTTTTTTTTTCTTAATAAAAAAAACAATGTTCTTAAATATGGAAGAATTATTATTCTAAGTGATAAAAATACAGTAGTAGTTGTTGGAACTTCAGGAATAACAACAGAAGTTTGAAATAATTCAGAAGAAAATAGAAAATTCTCTAATTTCTTTGACTTCCTCTCCTAATGTGATGGCAAATTCCATAGCTGAATTCACATACAATTCAGATGATGAAATTACCCTTTCTGTTTATTTTAGAAAATATGAGCAAGTTTACTGAGAACAATGCAGTGTCTGGGAAGCCAAGAAAAAAAACAAGACTTTTGTTGAGAAAGTTAGTAACAGTAGAATATGAAAAATACTGTATTTGTGTACTACTGAGAAAACCAAAAGAAATTTGCTTTGAAGAAATTGTAAATATTTTGAATAAAAGTTTTTATCTAAAAAAACAATTATTCAATACTTGTTGGAAGTGTATGAATCTGATGAAAAAAAGATGATTTTGTCACATATGCTGGAATCCTTAACAAGTAGTGTGAATGATTTAAATTAAATGTTCTGACTCCAGATATGTTTATAGAATTAATTTTAATTCAAGGGTTATAAGTTAAAAAAGATGCAAAAATACATACTAGAAACCTAATGAAACTGGAACTGATTCAAAAACTAACATTGCAAGAAATACTGGACAAATATCAGAATCCTAAATCTGAAATGTGACATGGAGAAAACTGAAGAAAAAGAATGTATATATGTACAAGCCCAAGAAAAATGTGGAAAAAGTAAGATTAATCTGTGTTTCAGATGTGGAAGGTTACATGTCAGAGATGACCGTCCCTGTAAGAATTTTAAGTGCTACAAGTGTGGAAAAGTGGGATATAAAATGTCATACTGTAAAATTAAAGCAAAGAAAATTTCTCATAGAAAAATTCTGTATACAGCATTGAGCTGAAAACAATAATTACATAAAACTTTGATTTTTCTGCATGTGTGAATTAATAATGTGGATGTAAAAAGCAACTAGGCACTGGTAGTGATATCATAATTATAAACAAAGCTAGAAAGTAAACAGAAAGCCTATATTAAAAAGAATTTCAAAATGTCACGTGTTGGGTGAGAAATTATGTTATTGGTGAAATGATTTGTAACATTTCATTTCATAATCAGTGTGTCAAAGCTAATGTTAATGTGTTAAAAAATACTACAAACTTATTTGGTATTGACGGGATTAAATTATTTGAGTTATAGGATTTACTTACAAATATTTATTGCAAAAATATAAGTGGATGAAAAAGCAGTGTAAAAGTCTAAAGGAGGAATTGAAAAATGTTTTTCAGATGTTCTGTTGGGTTGATGGGCTAATTATAACAATATTTTGTAGCGGACCGGAATTAGTTAATTTTATTAATTAATTAATAACCATAACCGGAAAATCTTCAAATTACTATTATAGATCATAAGAGAACATACTAAGAGAAATTTTCTTTATCCTCCGAATATGAGCAAAGGAAAACGGAGGTGATTAATTTTATTAACTGATTATTAACTGTGGCTGGAAAATCTTTATCTTTAAAAAGAAAGCAGAGACGAAAAATAACATCTGGTATTTCTCTGTTATTGTAAACCCCGGAAAGAAGAGAAAGAAAAGAGAAATGGATTGTTTTCCATTTCCGCCCACCCATACAGACAGGTGTCATAGTTGAACCTAAAAGATAGATTGAATTGTTATTTTTTTTTTGGGGGGGGGCGACAAAAGAATAGAAAAGGAAGACCAGAGAAAGAAGAAAAAGAAAAAGACTAAACTAGTTTCAAGCCAGAAACAATAAATATCGGTTTCGTCCACCCATCTAAACATAAAGGAAAGATAAATTTATTTGTTATTGTTTCTTGGTAAAGGAAAGGAAAATTTCATTTTTTTGTGGGGGTCCGAATGTCTGGCTGGTGTGACTCTCGAGAAAGATAACGAACGTTTTGATTCTGAGTCAAGTACTTGGAGAAAAGGTATTTTCACTGACATCAGGGTAAAACTGATAAGGCATTCTTGTCACTTGAAAATATAGGTGACTCAGAGAATGGATATTAAAAACAGGTGCGTAGAAATTATTTGGGTAACGATGTCAATGGACCCTTGTCAACTTGTTTTGGGCGAAGACAGTTCAAAAAGAAAAACAAAAATCCCCGAAATTGTTTCGTGAGAACAAGAAAATTTTGAGGGAGAAAATTCGGTTAAGTCCAGCCCAGATAAGGGGTATGGGGAGATGACGTCATAAGATCGAGAGAGATTCCATTGGTCCGGTGACCAAACCCCGAAAGGGGGAAACGACTAACAATTGACGTCATGGAAAGAAGACTAATCCCATTGGTTAAACCACAGGCAACAACGAGTAGCAGCTAACCAGTTGGCGTGAAGAAGGTTCCGGAGTGCAGTTGAAATTCAGTTCCAATTACCGGCTTAAAGATGTAACGACGAAGATAGGCGCCATGTTGTTGGGCGCCAACCGCAGAGCCTGATACCAGCCACCCAGAGATAAAGACAGACAAGATATTTTACAGTTAAAGTTCTGAGTTGCAGAGATACAGTAAAGTTGCAGAGATCGACAGTAGAGGCCTGATACCGATTAACCAGAGTTAAAGACAGAAGAGAATTTACAGACAAAATAAGTAGTTGCCGCTCGAGTGGCAGAGAGTTCAATTTCCCGGTCCAGAAACGTAATGACCAATGACAGTTCCCAACCGAAGAAGTAAAGAGACAGAGTTGATTGCCATGCCGTTGGGTGCCGACCGTAGAGAAGCCTGTCGCCAATCAACCAACCAGCATTAAGAGACAGACAAGAAGAAAATTTTCAGACAAGTCTGAAATTGCTAACTGAGAGAGAATAACCCAGCACTTCGGCAATTTCCGTAACATTCTGGAAAACAAGCAACAAGTTGACTAGACTTACAAAACGAAGAATGCGTGAACATCAATAATGAATCCTGTTATTAGATGTAATTTGATCACAATTGTCTTACTGTAATCAATTGAATAAGTCTGGTGAGAAGACACATCCTTGTCTTATACTCCTTATTTTTCTATATTTATTGAATACAACCATATCTTCTATCGTTTTGCAATTGATTTTTGCTCCTTTCTTTTCATTTACTCTCACTAAATTCATTGCATTCACTTACGCGCAAATACCCTTGGGAAAGGTATTAATCCATCTCTTCCTTCCAGTTATGGGTTAAATAACAGGATAGATTGGGTTCTATAGGCTTGGCTGGCAACCAATCTACCGCAGAAAGCAATGGCAACCTACTGTGGCATAATCTTCTGCCCAGTCAGTCATGTCTCTTTCCAGACATGATCGCCCAAGCGTATTTCATGTATGGCACTTAACTGACTATCTGTAGGAATTATTGTGGTTTCTGTTCTATTTCTAATATCAACACTGTGTCATATTTATATCTTAATTCCTTAAGATTGTGGCCGTCTATAATAAATCTTTGTCAGACTTGTAATTCTCTCAAAATTGCCTCACTGTAAAGGTTGAATAAATCTGGTAAGAAGGTACATCCTTGTCTTATACAGCTTTCTATTTTTGTATATGGACTGAATTCATTTTTCATCTCTATGCATATGGCTTGCTGCCAGTATATATTGTGGATTATTATAATATCCTTCCGAATTATGTCAGAGTTGCCTAGCAGTTTTTTGTGATGTATTTTATTCAACACTAGCATCACAGCCCGGCATTGCCCGTGCAAATCAGAACATTTTAGTAGAACATTTTACGTGTCACAGTTGCATCACGAACATGTTTGGAATGTCGCTCTTCCAGTGTTTCTGCTTCGTGTGCTGTACATATTGTAAACAACATTTCGTTTGTTTTTGTTTCAAAATTACAGGGTAAAATATTAACATTTTTTGTTGACTAAATGAAGTTAACATAAAAATAATAATTAGTTATTTTGTTAAAGTTTTATTTTTTTTAAAATTTTATTTTTTGAAGTATGAAATATGAACTCTGAAAAAAAAAAGACTTAAATAATTAATCATTAGCACTTTTTCTTTTCTTTTGTTTCAAAATTACAGGGAAAAAAACTATTCACATTTTTTTTGTTGACCAAATGAATTTTTAAAACGTCAAAATAAAAATTAAATATAAAGGCTCGTTTTTTTTGTTTTTTTTTTTAATAAAAAATATTTTAATCACGTTTGACATGTGGGATTTGATTTCTGTGATGTAATTCAGCAACCATCTTAGATCTTAGATGTTTTACGGTGCAAATGTAAACAATAGGCTTCATTGGCCAAAAAGTGCAAAAGGGAAAGTTACTGAACTTAAACTCAAAGTATGTGTTGACCTGGCTTCCCTGTAGATATGTGTCCCTGGAAAGTTTGAATGGTGTAGCTTAAAAAATGTAGGTGTGCATAACTTACAGTCACACACAGACTCACAGATTACCTTTTATATATATATAGATATAGCAATTTGAAAAAGAAACAACTTTTTTTTTCTCTTTTTCCACTCCTGTAAATGATTATAGAGGAAACAACCTATAAAGATGCAAATAAGGAACATAGTAAAAATGACTCTATTGTATCACTGTGTCTGGCCAGGAAGATTTTCTTGTCAGAATCCATCTTGCGCATTTATAAATTTACCATTCACCCATGCATTGAATACTGTTGACATATCTGGTTGTGTGCTCCTGCTATTCATTTCAAGGTTCTTGACAAAATCCAGAGAAGGATCTGCAATTTAATCAGTCCTGACTTGGCATCTCGACTTCATTTACTTTCTCACTGATGTGATGTTGCTTCCATCTGCCTTTTCTACAAATATATTCATTGCAACTGCTCTGACAACTTTTTTCTCTTGTACCCCCAACCAAATAGATTTAAGTGTGCTACTAACTTGGCATCTAGATTCCACCCTTTTACCATTGAAATAGTTAAATGTAACTGCCTCTTCTACTCTGAAAGTTCCTTTTTTTTTTGCAATTCCAACCTGTGGAAGTCCCTTCTGTTTACTTGCTTCACTGATAGCTACAGTTTCTAAAAATTTAAATGCAAGATCAATTGCCATCTATCTTCTAGAATTCTATTCATCTTTTATTCTTTCTGCAACACCACCTGTCTCCTGTTTTTTCTCACACTATGACCTCCTATGCACTAGTGGTGAACTCGCCTTGCTTGAGGTGAAATGATTAAAAAATAAAAAGAAAACATCATGAATGTGATCTGCATCTATAAATATTTTTGCCAAATTTTGTGATTTGTTTCTTTTGTCTTTCTGTATTTTTCTTAAAGCAAACAGACTTTATCGGCACTAAGAAGATTGGTGTAACTTTGTTTTCTTGAATTACATTCTTTCCTTTCCTGATGACAAACAAAGATAATATTGGTAAATATGTGTCCTTTTTTTTTTTTAACCATTATTTTACACATGATGTTTTATATTAACGTCAGAATATTAACTCAATTGGCCAGTCATGTTTGTGAATCAAATATTGATTTTTTTTTTTTTTTTTCAGGACATTATTTTAGATTATATATTTTTTCGTCTTTTTCATATTAACATTGATAACATTTTTTTTGGAAAAGTATTCATGCATATTGTTATACCAACAAATTCTATGCCTTTTGATATAACTCTGTTTGTTGTTATTACAATGTTTTGGCCAAACTACATTATAACATCCGGAGGAAGGATCCAGGGGGTGTATTTTCTCTCTCGCTCTCTCACTCTTTTGCTCTTTCACTCCCTCTTTTTCTCTTTCTCTTTTCTTCTTTTGCTTTCTTTCTTTCTCTGCAGTTCAAACAAAAATAAATGGTAGACAAACAAAAAATGATATTTACTGCTGACCATTAACTATAAAACTTAGAATTGTCTGTGACACATCATTTTCTGGTTCAAACTACCAAAGAGAGGAGAAAATAACCACAACTATTTCCATTTAAACTAAGGCCGCAAAATGAAAAGATTATAAATAACATTTGAATAATTAATTTAATTTAATTTAATTTAATTTAATTTTTACATTTTTTAAACCTTTTTTAACTATAACTTTTTTATATTTCTTTTAATTTTTCTTTTTTCTTTAACTTTTTTAAAAACAGTTTTTCTGTAAATGAAGTAATTAAAAAGGGCCATGAATTCCCTTCCACATGATTGCTTCCCTGATGGCTACAATCTCCAGGAGTTTAAATGTAAGTTCAATAGACACCTCCTAACACACTAACTCCCATTCTTTCAAACACTCTTCCCATCTACCCATCCCTCATCCTCGGTATCCTTACCCCTCTATTACCTTCCTTCTGACATTTCTTACACCTAACCACTCCTCCTCTTTACCTTCCCCTATGTAGCCCATGCCCAATAGTGGCAATGGAATGCCTTGTTTGGGGTGAAATGATTAAAAAAAAATCTGTTGTGACATGAAGATACAGTTGGGCATAAAAAATCTTTGTGATAGAAGAAGAAAAAACTACAGTAATTTTATAGGGTAAGAGAAATTCAAATTAATTCATGCTTTGTTTCAGTTGGGCCCAATTCTAGTTCTATTTTTGTTTATTTATATATTTTCTCTGGATTTTCTTTTTTCTGATGCAAGAAAGGTTAAAACCTTGCTTCTTAATGGCCACATAGGGATGGCATTTTTGGTCCAAAATTTGATCGCTTTGTGATTTTAATAGCCGTTTGCCTAATTGTAAATGTGTGTCATTGGCAGGATTTGAACCTGCGACCGCTGTCCACATTGGGGAAGCTACCATGTGATCTGGCACATCTTAGAAGGAAATTAATGAATTGCAAATCTGAAGAAAAATTTGTATAGCAACTTTATCCTTGACATTTTTGGCATGTTCAAACCCATGTCAGTTAAAGAGTTACAAGCATTGTCCTTTTCATAAAATCCGTATTTTCTTTATTGTGAAAAAAAGTTTTCTCAGCTTATTATCACAAAATAAGGTTACCAATGCTGTCAAAAAATGATAGCAACTGTTTAAAAAACCCTTCATCCACACATTGTATGTTAAGATTGTCAACATCAATAATGAATCCTATTATTAGATGTAATTTGATCACGATTGTCTTACTGTAATCAATTGAATAAGTCTGGTGAGAAGACACATCCTTGTCTGTTTCTGTTCTATGTCTACTATCAACACTGTGTCGTCTTTATATCTTAATTTAAGGTTTTGGTTGCTAATAATAAATTTTTGTCAGACTAATTCTCTCAAAATTGCCTGACTGTAAATGATAGCACATGTTGAAAAACACTTCATCTGCATATTGTATGTTAATAATGAATCCTGTTATTAGATGTAATTTGATCACGATTGTCTTACTGTGATCAATTGAATAAGTCTGGTGAGAAGACACATCCTTGTCTTATACTCCTTCTTATTTTTCTATATTTATTGAATACAACCATATCTTCTATCGTCTTGCAATTGATTTTTGCTCCTTTCTTTTCATTTACTCTCACTAAATTCATTGCATTCACTTACGTGCAAATACCCTTGGGAAAGGTATTAATCCGTCTCTTCCTTCCAGTTATGGGTTAAATAACAGGATAGATTGGGTTCTATAGGCTTGGCTGGCAACCAATCTACTGCAGAAAGCAATGGCAACCTACTGTGGCATAATCTTCTGCCCAGTCAGTCATGTCTCTTTCCAGACATGATCACCCAAGCGTATTTCATGTATGGCACTTAACTGACTATCTGTAAGAATTATTGTGGTTTCTGTTCTATTTCTAATATCAACACTGTGTCATATTTATATCTTAATTCCTTAAGATTGTGGCCGTCTATAATAAATCTTTGTCAGACTTGTAATTCTCTCAAAATTGCCTCACTGTAAAGGTTGAATAAATCTGGTAAGAAGGTACATCCTTGTCTTAAACAGCTTTCTATTTTTGTATCTGTACTGAATTCATTTTCCATCTCTATGCATATGGCTTGCTGCCAGTATATATTGTGGATTATTCTATTTTTCTTCTTCATTCCATATCCCTTCAGGACATAGGCGATCATAGCCCTCCTCATCTCCCTCTCTCTTGTAGCTCTTAACAACTCTTCTCCTGTTACCCTGCTCTGCCATCCATCTACTCGAGTCCATCAAGTATGTCAAGTATTGCTTTACCTTTTCTCTCCTTCCCTCTGACCATCCTGTGAGCATCAAATTCTCCAAGCCCTCTTTTCATACTATCTGTCCTAGAAACTTCACTTGCCTTTTCCTGATGTTAGGTATCAGTTACCTTTTCTTGCCCATTCTTGCCAAAACCTTGTCCATGATATTCTAAATATCCTTGGTATATCCTTCTTAAATATGTCAAGGATACCTAGCAGTTGCCAATAGTGATGTACTTTATCATATAATTTTGCATACTCACTATATCTGGGAAGGGTATTAATAGAGGACAGAAAGTGTAACACTGAAATATGAAGTTGTATTGGGATGGTAAAAGTTGCTTTCTAAAAGCTAAGCAAAGTATTAAGAAACAGGAAAATTTAATTAAAAACAAAGAGAAGAGGACTGAGCTGTTATGTATAATCAAACGTCCAATTATATACTTTCACTGCTGGATTTGAATAAACAACAAAGAGCTTGTACACACACGCACACACACACACACACACACGCACGCTACCAACCATAATTATTAGGCCACCAGTGTTATAAAAATTTGATGTATTTCATAATATTCTTAGTATTTATTGTCAAGTGAATAATTGTAAATGAAAATAGAATGCTTCTTTTGTTAATACTGCACAATAACATGTGCATCAAATGAATTTATAAATATTTAATAATTACCTATATTGCAGTTTCATCAATGAAAGAATGAAGAAAATTTAGGGAGATTCAGACAAGTTCATCTTTGCTTCCTTGCCTTGTAAAATTTTGCAAAGTAATAACAAAATTCTATTTTCATTTAGAATTATCCACTTGGCAACAAATACTAAAAATAGTATGAAATACATAATTTCTTTTAAAAAACTGGGGTGGCCTAATAATTATGGCCAGTAGTGTACATATATATATTAAGCTACGTTGAGCCTGCTCAGTACTTAGATGGGTGACTGCTTGGGAATACCAGGTGCTGTAAGCGTTTATGGACAGATGTGCGTTGTGGTGTAGAGGATGTTGGCTTGGAAAGGGAAATTGGTGAGCCGAGTTCCAATTTCAGTCGCACACTCTGCATTCACTTATGCACTGGTACCCTTGGGAAAGGTATTAATCCATCCCTTCCCTCCAGTTATGGGTTAAATAACTGAGGTTTGCTGTTCATGTAATCTGTGGCAAACTTCTGCACTGATTGTTTGTTATCAGCAGTTCCAAAAAAGTGTGGCTGGTGCTACACAAGCCTTCACCACTCTAAACAATTGTTTGTGTGGCAGTCTGAGTTAGACACTCATACGTTGAATTGACAGTCCATAATATATATATAATCTTATATTTTTATTCGTCATCAGTGATGCTTGTCTGGAGCAGGAGGGGAGCCAGTCTCTTTCTCTTCAGACAAAAATTGTAGGCTCTATATATTTGCTTTTTCGGGTTCTAGCTTTGCTGACTTATCTACAATTGGTTGTATCTGTCAATCACACCTGGTGGTCAATTGCTTTTCATGCAGATTATAACTTTTTTTGTTGCCTTTTGACATCATCTACAGCGAATATATCCCTCAACCACTCTTATCCTTTGTTGACCTCAGCTATGGCCGGATCTACATGCTGATTATCTCTTCTAATCAAGATAAGATATTACACTTTTACATGGTAGTGAATGCTGGATAATTTCCTCACAGATGTGGAAAAACCTTCCTCAATGCACTAAGAGAAGTGGGTTTGTACAATATTGAAACCAGTGTGACAGTAGAGAAGGTTGATATTTTTTACTTTGTTTTGAACTGGTTGTGAAAACTCAGGTTTGATGTAATAATTATTGCCACCAAAACTTAGATTCATAGCTTTTACAAAGTTTTGAGCATTTAGTTTTAAACGTTATCTGAAAGATTTACAGAAATACATAATTTCCACAAGTTTCTACTTACAAACTGACTTCAACATTTTACTATTTCAAGAATAAATCCAAATAAAATTGATATCTTTTGTGTTAGATACATTGAATGGAAAATATATTAAAACCAGAATCCTAATTATGAATCACCACAAGCAAAATATGCAATTTTTTACTATATTCAACAAGTTAAAAATGTGTAAGAAAAATAAATGTCAAAGATTGCAAAAAAGTCTACTCAATTGATAAGATTTGTTATATCATAATTAATAAAAGCAAATTGCCTATGTATTGAATACTGCTGCCACATCTGGTCGGGTGCCCCTGCTACTCACCTCTGGGTCCTTGACAAAATCCAACAAAGAATCTCTAATGTGATCGATACCGACTTGGCGGCTTGGCTGCAGTCGCTATCTCACCGGCATGATGTGGCTTCCCTGTGCCTCTTCTATAAATACTTTCACTGCTTCTGCTCCAATGAACTTAGATTACTGGTACTCCCTAGGTATGAATTTATACAAGCTACTAGATTAGCAACTAGGTCCCACCTTTTTACAGTGAAACCGATAAAATGCAACCGCAATTTCTACTCTAACAGCTTCTTTTCATGCACTTCCCATCCGTGGAATTCCCTTCCATATGCTTGCTTCCCTGACAGCTACAATCTTCAGGAATTTAAATGTAAGGTCAATAGACATCTCCTAACTTGTATCCATTCTCTCAAGCTCTTTTTTCATCTACTCCACCCCCATTTTCGGTATTCTCATCCGTCTATTACCCTCCTCTTGACATTTACTATAATTAATCCCTCTTTCTCATCACTTTACCCTATGTAACCCCCTGCGCAACAGTGGCAGTAGAATGCCTTGCTTGGGGTGAGACGATTAAAAAAAAAAAAAAAAAAAAAAAAAAAAAAAAAAAAAAATAAGACTACTTGGCAGAAATTATAAGATAAAATGTTTTAAAATTTACATTGTTTATTGAACATCACACTAAAACTACTGCACTGTATAACATATTCCATTATAACATAGCTAAATTGTTCAGTATAACGTCCCTTTGAAGTAAATGGTCTTATTTAATGGTCAGTCAGTTAAGTGTTATACGTGATACACACTTTTGGCGATCATGTCTGAGCAGAAGATTATCCCGCAGTAGGTTGCCATTGCTTTCTGCGGTAGACTGGTTGCCAGCCAAGGCTATAGAACCCAATCTGTCCTATTATTTAACCCGTAACTGGAGAGAAGCGATGGATTAATACCTTTCCCAAGAGTATTTGTGTGTAAGTGAATACAAGGAATTTGAACTTGGCTCCCCAGTTTGTCGTTCTGAGCCGATATCCACTGCACCACAACGTACATCCATTTCATCGTACAGCAATTTAATAATAATAATGTGTTTGTATCTTGCATCCTACATGCCATGTTCCTTCAGGAGGTAGGCAATCATGGCCCTCCACATCTCCCTATCCCTTGTAGCTCTTAGCACCCCTACTCCTGTTATCCTACTCAGGCCCCTGCTCTGCCATCCATCTGCACAAGTCCATCAAGTATGTCACGTGTTGTTTTCCCTTGTTTCTCCGTCCTTCTATCCATCCCATGAGCATCAAATTCTCCAAGTCTTCCTTCCTCACTACATATCCTAGAAAGTAGCTGTCTTTCTGAGTATGTTTCTTTTTTGTGTCTATCCTCTCCAGAATCTCATCGTTGCTCACATGTTCAGACCATAGTATCCTCAGCATCTTTCTGTAGAACCACATTTCGGTTGCTTCAAGTCTCACCTTCTTTGATGAGGTTGTCCAACATTCACTGCCATCTTGACCATATACAATTTGTAAAGCTTTGGTAAATTATAATCTTTTAAGACTGCTATAAGGCTTAACCTAGACTTTAAACTGGTTTCCTCAAAAAACTGGTAGTGTTTTGGAAAAAATATTTTGTAACTGTATTTATTATATCAAATCCTAACTTTCAAAATAAGTGCAATACCACAATTTCAAAACAGACCTGCCCTAGTGTGACAGCAGTCACTGAGACTGGGTAATTTTTATCCTTAGGGCATATACAAAAGGAAAAAAAATGACCTGTCACATATTGCTTTACTGGGAAGGTTAGGTCAATATTTTAATGACTACTCAAAATTGTAGTCTTAACTAAACATTATTAAACTGTAAAAATAGATTTTTATAGTGAAAATTCCAGCAATACATTTTTAGAGAAGAAAATAATACCAGCAATACATTGGTGAAAAAAAGAAATATTGTGAACAATACATTTTTAAAGAAAAAAAATATTAGCAATAGATTTTTGAAGAAAAAATATATATGTCAATAATACATTTGACTTTCTACAAAAACCTCTTTACAAAAATATGTCAATGTAACCTGATCTACCAAGTGATAGATTCATATTAATAGAATATGTACCTTTTCTAAGGTACATATTCTATTAATACGAATCTATTATAAAAATCTTGCTGGCATTAAATGAACCATTGAGGGTTGATATGCCATAAAACAAAATGAACCAAACCAAGCTTGTTTAAATAGCAGAATAAATTAGGAAAGATACAAATGACAAGAGCTTCAAAGGACAGGAAATTGTAGAGAGCGATGATCATCCACACCCTGAAGGGACAAGGCATATAAAAGATGAAGGTAAATTTTGTTGTTTTTAAAAAATGTTTTTTTTAAAACCAAGTCATTCACTCTTTTTAAAGTAACTTTATTTAGTCTTCATTACTCTTGCAGGAATTGCTCATCAATTCAGCAGGTTCTGCATTGAGTTATGAAGACATTAAAGATCAGAAGACAAATTGCTTTTTGTATTAAAGAAAATCAATAATACTTACAGGTCTTGGAAGAACTTTGAAGGTGAGTTGATTGTTTTTAAGGTAGTGTTTGTTTTGTGAAAGTAATTCAACACCTGAAAAGGTAAAGAAGACAGATATATGTTATTACTAATTGACATGAGATTAACTCAATACGAGTTAGAAATCCATTTAAGTTGGGAAAAAAATCACATTCAAAGTTCAAGATAAAATCTTTTTCACAAAGGAAAGGGTTATTTGAAGAACAGAAAGCAGATTGGTCAAAATGTGGCTAACATGGTTGGCTTTTATACCACTCTAGAAAATATCTAATGCCACCTGTCACTTTTCACAAGAGTTAGACCATCTTCTATTTTAGATGTCTCTTTAGAACATTGTCAATCATGGCTCTCCAAACCTTGTGGCTTTTAGTAGTTTCTTTCTCTCTCTCTCTTTGCTAAGGCTGCTGCCTCCTGTTTTGACATCCATTCACATGAGCTCATCAGTAAGATGGCTCACTGCCTTCTATTTCTTAGACCTTCAAAATGCTCTGTGAGGATTAAGTTTTCCGAGCCCTGACTCCCTTATTATGCAATCAAGGAATTTCAACTCTCTTCCTGATTCTGAGCATAAATATTCTTTTTGTTGCAATGCCAGCCTCAAAATGGAGTATTGCTACCATTTCTAAGTTGCACTTACTCAGTCTTCTCTTTAGTCTAGAAAGAGAAGATTGAGTAGATTTAAATAAACGCATGAGTGTTATCACATCCTCTAGTTTCCGTTCCTTTCTTTTCCTTGCTTTTCTTCCCTTTTCTTTTTCTTTTTCATTTCTTTCCATTCTTATGTTGCTGTTCTTTTCTTTCTCTTCTCTTTCTTTCCTTTTCCTTTTCTTTTCGTTCTTCTCTTTCTGTCCTTTTCTTTTCATTCTTTCTGTCCTTTTCTTTTCATTCTTTCTGTCCTTTTCTTTTCATTCTTTCTGTCCTTTTCTTTTCATTCTTTTTGTCCTTTTCTTTTTCTTCTTTTTCTGTCCTTTTCTTTTTTTCTTCTCTTTCTGTTTTTCTCTTTTCATTCTTTCTGTCCTTCTCTTTTCCTTTTCTTTCTGTTCTTTTCCTTTTCTTTTTCTTCTCTTTCTGTCCTTTTCTTTCGTTTTCTTTCTGTCTTTTTTCTTTTCATTCTTTTCTTTGTCTTTTTTCTTTTCATTCTTTTCTTTGTCTTTTTTCTTTTCATTCTTTTCTTTGTCTTTTTTCTTTTTATTCTTTTCTTTATCTTTTTTCTTTTCATTCTTTTCTTTATCTTTTTTCTTTTCATTCTTTTTATCTTTTTTCTTTTCATTCTTTTCTTTGTTTTTTCTTTTTTCTCTCTTTTTTTTCATTTTTTCTGTCCTTTTCTTTTTCTTCTCTTTCTGCCTTTTTCTTTTTTCTTCTCTTTCTGTCCTGTTCTTTTCATTTGTTCTGTCCTTTTCTTTGTCTTCTCTTTCTGTTCTTTTTCTTTTTCTTCTCTTTATGTCCTTCTTTTTCTTTCTGTCCATTCTTCTTTGTTCTTCTTTCTTTTTCTCTTTATTTCCTTTTCTTTTCATTCTTCTTTGTCCTTTTCTTCCTTTTCTTTTTCTTGTCTTTTTATTTTTCTCTTTCTTTCGTTTCCTTTTTCTTCTCTTCCTTTCTTTTCCATTCTTCTCTTTCTGTTCTTTTCTTCTCTTTCCTTTTCTTCCCTTTCTATCCTTTTCTTCCTCCAGCCAAACAGTACTTTTTGACATATCTTTTCTTTGGTTTTTATGGGCAGGGGATAGATTAAAAAAAAATTTACATAATTTTTTACCCTACAATTACTTTCTTCACAGGCATAATATCACAAGCCTCTTGCTATCCGATTGTTAGACCCATGGAAATCTTTTGATGATCTATGTTCCCTAGTTCTACCAATTCAGACCTTTACAGCTAAGACCAGCCATGCCATACACACAGGAGTGAAAACTTTCTTCAATGCTATCATCTTAACCTTTTTTGGGTTTGTGAGCAATCGAATAATTGTGACCATAGAAGCTTTTTAGATATTTAATTTAGTTCTTTTATACACTAGGTTTTTTTTTTTGAATCGTATCATCCCGAGCAAGGCGGTAACGCCACTGATGTGCAGGGGGCTACGTAATAGTGAAAAGATTGGAAAGAGAAAGCCGGAAACCATATCCTAAACAGGGAACAAGGGATGAGCCTCTTAACCTGTTCAATAGACATGGGTGGAGTGTGAACCGGGCAATAGATAGATCTATCTACTCCAATTGAAAAAAAAACAAGAAAACAAAGTGAGAAGATTGGGAAAGAGAAAGCCGGAAACCACATCCTAAACAGGGAACAAGAGATGAGCCTCTTAACCTGTTCAATAGACATGGGTGGAGTGTGAACCGGGCGATAGATAGATCTATCTACTCCAATTGAAAAAAAAAAAAAATTACTGTATTTGATGGCATATAAGACACATTTTTTTTTTTACTAAAAATATCTTTTAAAATTCCCCTGCATCTTATATGCCATCTGTAAGTTCAAAATTTGCGATAGTCAACCAAAATTAGCTACTATTAGCCGAGACTTTAGAGTAACTTAGATGATAGTAGTATTGAGTATCAGTTTTGATAATGAAGATAAAGAATTTTATCGATTTGAAAATGAATCAGATTTTAATGATAATTGTACTGTTTTCCTCAATTTTAATAATTGCTTGATTTTTATTTTGTTTTCTTACTTTTGGATATAATAAAGTTTTATGGGTTCGTGTTCTTTTTTTCCTATTATTTTTCATTTAATCTTAATCATGGCTTGTTTAACCAAAATCATACCTCATAAATATAGCTTAGGCTGTACCATTTACTAATAATTTTATTAATTATTAATTTTTTTCTTGATTTGCCCTGCTGAAATTGGGGTGCATCTTATACATCCAGGCATCTTATACATCCAGGCATCTTATACATCCAGGCATCTTAATACATCCAGGCATCTTAATACATCCAGGCATCTTAATACATCCAGGCATCTTATATGCTGTCAAATATAGTAAATTTCAAACATAATTCTTTTTTTAAACTATTAATTTAAATTTAAATTTGAAAAATGTTTAAATTTAAAATTTACAGTTTTAACAAACATTGAATTTTAAAATTATAAATTTTAACCATAATATATTTTTAATTGTAAATTAAAAAAAATATTTTTAATCTATCACATTTCTTGATTGGAGAATTTTCTTTCACCTTTTTGCTTCCAAGTTAACTTTGTTTTTCAAAAATTAAATTGCAATGTTGATCATTATCTTCTTAATGTTTTCTTTTATTATCCTCCTTCCTTCATAGTTTTTCTCATATTCTCTAACACTCAGTAACCCTTGCATCCTAGCAGCTTTATTCCCTTGCTGGGGGTGATATGATTAAAAAGAAATCATTTTGCCCTAACCAAACACAATCAGTCAGTTAAGTGCCATATGTGAAACACGCTTGGGCAGTCACGTCTTGAAAGAGACATGACTGACTGGGCAGAAGATTATCCCGCAGTAGGTTGCCATTGCTTTCTGCGGTAGATTGGTTGCCAGCCAAGCCTATAGAACCCAATCTGTCCTGTTATTTAACCCATAACTGGAAGGAAGTGATGGATTAATACCTTTCCCAAGGGTATTTGCGCGTAAGTGAATGCAATGAATTCAACTGGAATTTGAACTCGGTTCCCCCGATTTCTCGTTCTGAGCCGATATCCACTGCACCACAACGCACATTACTGAAGGGCTAATTAGAGTCAAAGAAATTGAGAAAATGTCCTTGAGGAATAAGGACAATAAAAGAACAGATTTTAAGGAGACAAAAAATAATTAATATTGCATTTAAAATTTTTGATGACTGAAGCAGATGTTGAAGTATGATTCCAGAAGAATGTTCTCCAAGTGAGAAGTGGGAGAGAAGAAACTATTAGAATAGAATTTATATCTAGCAATTTCAACTGTAAAATAAGACCTAATTGCCAATCTAGTCAGTCAGACAGTTAAGTATCATCCGTGATACACGCTTGGGCGATAATGTCTCGAAAGAGACATGAGTGACTGGGCAGAAGATTATCCCGCAGTAGGTTGCCATTGCTTTCTGCGGTAGACTGGTTGCAGACCAAGGCTATAGAACCCGATCTGTCCTGTTATTTAACCCATAACTGGAAGGAATAGACGGATTAATACCTTTCCCAAGAGTATTTGCACGTAAGTGAATGCAATGAATTCAGCTGGAATTCGAACTCGGCTCCCCAATTTCTCATTCCGAGCCGATATCCAATGCACCACAATGCCAATCTAGTACTGTGTCTAAATTTATGAAGTCTAGGTACAAAAAAAAGAAAAGTTCCTCTGGACAAATACCATGAAAATATTTATAGAAAAGACACAGGAAAGTAATATTACTGCAGTGGGAAAGTGATTAAATCTCAAGTGCCATGTCAAGACCAATAATATGGCAGATTCTTTTTTCAATTTTGTCCAATCTTTAGATGACATAGCAGAAGCACCAGACCAGATGTGGCAGCAATATTCAAAGCATGGATGAAGCATGGTAGACTTATAAGAAAGGTGCAAGATAGATTCCGGTTAGTAAAATTGTTATTGAACAGATTATTTAACAGGATGATAGCCTGGTGAATTAAAGCATAGACCTATGAATTTGATGACAAAATAATTGTGTGCTTAATCTCTGGGATGCACTGAGGAGTACAAGCTTAGAATGAGTAGAAACAGGATATGCAATAACTGAGCTGTACAAAATAAGAACAAAACGAGATATTCATACATATGAACAGTAGAACAAGAACGATCTACCCCTGTAGATTTAATAAAGTGTTTAAGATTTCCTAAAGCTTACCTAGGGTGACAGAGAACTGAAGAATGCTGGAGGGCAAAATGAGTAAAAGTTTGTGATAATAAAAACAAAGATGAGGATATTGTCCAATGCCTCACCCTAAAAAGCTTGTTATTTCATTCTGTTACCATATTTTCTTGAGTACAATATAAGAAATTTTGAACAAAAATTAAAGCTAAAAAGTGGGGTTGTTTATACACAGTCTCCTCAAAGATGAAGAAGAGACTTGAAACGACAGAAATGTGATTCTACAGAAGCATGCTGGAGATACCATGGACTAAACATGTGAGTAATGATGTTTTGGAGAAAATGAAAACAAATAGGACTTCTACACTTAACATTAAGAAGAGATAGGTGAAATTTCTGGGGCATGTAATAAGGAAAGTAGGCTTGGAGAATTTGATACTCAAAAGTTATATTGAAGAGATGATGGATTGTAAAATCTATGTTACAGTGGGGTTGTTTTACACACAAGCACATGTTTTCAGAAATTTTTACTTGGATTAAAAAACCTCATATTTGAAATAGTAAAATTAAAAATGTGATCAGAATACAATCAAAAATAAGTTTTACAACCGAAATTAGAAGAAATATATAATCATTAAACCTCCAGTTCATTTCTATTATTTATCATGAGAATTTAAATATTTTAATGAAATATATGTATAACATTGAGATTTTTTAAAGGATCATATGGCTCCAGATACAGATATCTGTGTAGAAGTGAGGTTTCTGTGGGTACACCAACCTGACGGAGTCCATCCCTCTCCAGGCTGGTTTGAAGTAGTTTCTTTTTCCGTGCTTCCCGGCTGTGGAACTCCCTTCCATATACTTGCTTTCCTGATGGCTATAACCTCCAGGAATTTAAATGCAAAGTCAATTCCCATCTCTTATCCGCTTAACTCCAGCCCCTCCTACATCACCCCGTATATCTTGTTCTTTTCCTTTCTCTCTACCTTCACAACTGTCTTCACTTCTGTGTTCACATTCTTCTCTTTCCCTTTCTCTTTCACCCCCTGTAGCTGGTTCATCTTTGTTTTCACTCTCCTCCTGCCTAATACATCAACTCTCTTATGTAACCCCCTGAACATCAGTGGCATTAACACCTTGCTTGGGGTGAAATGATTTTAAAAAAAAAAACAAGCAGAATTATAATTTTTTTTTTTTTAACCATTTCACCCCAAGCAAGGCATTCTACTGCCACTGTTGTGCTGGGGGTTACATAGGGGACAGTGATGAGAAAGAGTTGTTAGTTATAGGAAATTTTGGAAGGAGGGTAATAGACAGATGGGGGTGGGGTAGATGGGAAGGAAGTTTGAGAGAATGGATACGAGTTAGTGTGATAGATGTCTATTGACCTTATATTTAAATTCCTGGAGATTGTAGCTGTCGGGGAAGCAAGTGTATGGAAGGGAATTCCACAGGCGGGAAGTGCGAGAAAAGAAATTATTTTACTCATATTACAGTTAAAATTCCTAGATGTAACCATAAGTTCGATGTGAACAGTTTCAACTATTACATATCTTGCGTGTGCAACTCTTCCAGCTTCTTTCCCTAATAAGGATTTTTCTCATGTTCTTTCACACATAGTAACTCTTTGCATCTTAGTGGCTTTGTTGCCTTGCTTGGGGTGAAATGATTAAAAAAACAAAAGAAATCCTTGCTTTGAATATTGCTATCACATCTGGTGCTCCTGCTATATATTTAGACATTCTGGATAAAATCTAAAGAAAAATCTGCAATTTTATTGGTCCTGACTTGGTATTTTAGCTTCAGTCACTTTTCCACTGCCATAATGTAGCGCCTCTGTGCCTTTTTTAAGAATACACCTTTAAGTGCCGAATCTAGGTGTGTTGTCAGTATTTTTGCTCCTATGTCACTAGAAGTTTTGTGTCTAAATAAACAACAGACTTCTTCGATAGGCAACCCGACTGATTATAATTTGCTACTAGCTTTAGGACATGTATTATACAAGTTCCCCCAGATAATGGCAACTAATCAAGAATTCACTTGGGCTATTTGATGTTATAGATCAGGTATGCTTGGTTGTACTGATTTTCCTAGATACGGCCAAGACAGGGTGTCTTTTGGAAGAAGACAAGAAAACAAACCTATATATATATATATATATATATATACGCATTAATAAAACGATTTATCATATTGGCTCGTCTTATGACTTTTCTTTCTATTCCTCTTCTTTTAACTTCTTTATTATATCTTATTTATTTGGTCTTTCTTTTTATAACTTTCCTTTTTATTATTTTCCTTAACTACACTTAACAAAATATTTACAATAGAGTGATTAAAATGACTATTTACAGAAAGAAAGCTCCTAAAATGCCGTATGAATTAGTTGGGATATTGATTTATACTCTAATAAATTCCGTTTAAAAACTAAAAGAAATAACATTTAACAAAAATTTATAAATACTTTGATTGTAATTGTTCTGATGAATTTTCTTCTATTGCATGTAGACTTTGAGTTGATAAGGTATCACCATTTTACAATTGAAATAGCTAGATGAAACTGTAAGTTCTATGCTGACAGTTTCTTCAATTGTACTTCTCGCTTGTGGAACACATTTTTAGATTCTTGCTTTCCTGGCAAAGTTTCATCATTTCGCAGTAGAAATGGCAAGATGTAAGTTTCTTCTATCGCACTTCTCACTTGTGGAACTCTCTTCCAGCTTCTTGCTTTCCAGTTAACATTGATTTCCAAAAATTTAAATGCAATACAAAAACATTATCTAGAAGAGACAGATTAATACCTTTCCTAAGAGCATTTGCATGGAAGTAAATGCAATTCATTGCATTCACTTTTGCACAAATTCTTTTGGGAAAAGTATTAATCAATTTCTTCTCCCTCCAGCTATGGGATAAATAACAGGACAGATTGGGTTTTACGACTTGGTTGGCATCCAATCTACTATAGAAAGTAATGGTAACCTACTGCAGCAAAATCTTTTGCCCAGTCAGTCATGTCTCTTTTGAGACATGATTGCCCAAGTGTGTATCATGTATGGCACTTAACTGACTGAATGTCTTCTGTCCTTAATCGTTTCTTTTTCCTTTTCTCATTTATTATCGATCCCTCATTAACCTTTTGTGCTTCAGGAGCTTTTATATCGTCTTTGTGACCTTACATGCTTATCCATCTGCTCAAGTACATCAAGTATGTCATGTGTTGCATTCCTTTGTCTCTCTTCTATCTGTCCCATGAGCATCAGGTTCTCCAAGCCCTCCTTCCTCATTACATGTCCCAAAAACTTCAGCTATCTTTTCCTGGTGTTAAATATCAGTTTCCTTCTTGTCTCCATCCTCCCCAAAACCTCGTCGTTGCTCACACGTTCCATTCATAGTATCTTCAGCGTCCTTCTGTAAAACTGAATTTCAGTTGCTTCGAGTCTTTTCTTCATTTTTAATGAATTATCCAGCATTTGCTGCTATATTGAAGGACAAACATCATATAATAATCCAGTACTCTCTTATTTGTTTCCAGCAAAATTTTCCTGTCTCTTAATTCTCTACTCAGCTTCTGGAATGTATCATTCTCTGCCAATACATCTTTATATCTCATTATCACTCTTTTTGTGAAACGATTTAAAAAAAATTTTCATTGTTCAGGTTTTTATTTTTTTTCTCTTTATTACAAATTTTCATGCTCAAACAATCTCCAACCTGTAAAATCTTTGAAAATTGTTATTTACACAAGTTTGCAAACTTTAGTTACAATGGAAGGTAAAGAAACACAATACCATTTTTTTTTTCTCAGTGAAGACTTGCTAAGTTTGAGAGGTTGACCCTCAACTTCTGAGGTTAGGAGTTTGTACAAATTTGTAGGGTATCTTGTCTGTAGCTTTGGGCATTTTTTCCTGTGTTTTCACTTTCTTCTTTTTCTGGAGATACTTTCTTTGATTTCAACCAAGAGGCATGTTTTATTTCAACCAAATGAGATGTTTGTCTGTCAGAACTTTAAAGACATAAAGGCTGAATGTAAACCAGAGAAACATGTTTCTATTTGAACCAATATGTAATTTGCAAACAAGTTGTAACTTGTTCGTAAGATTTTGATATTTATGCAGGTTCTCTCTTAGACTCTTTTGGCATTGATGCATTTTATTTGCTTCCTTATGACACCAATTTCATATGCGGTCTAGCATATCTATTTGTATAGCTAAAAAAAGCCTGCTTCTGATATTACCCAACTAGCAGTATAGCCTGGCATTGCACGGGTGTAATGAAAGCTTTAAAACTAATCCATGGTCCTGGAGCTAAGACTCTTTGGACATTGGCACGAAAGACTAAAAAGAAATAGTTGTTTCCAGTTAAAGCGAAACCGTAGACTGAAAGAAAAATGAATGGATGTAAGTCAAATTTTGATTTCCTGATATCGATATCAAATTTTCTGCACTATTGTAAGAACTGCAACCTTGAAACTTCTGAATATCGTTTCTTATGTCTTTGTCTATGAGTGTATCAAATTTGATTAAAATCAGACCACTCTTTCTATAAGCCAATTTTTTCGGGGGTACCTCAACACAAAACCTAGCTAAGAACACTTGCAGATGCTTATAGTACAACTGTGTAAATTTTCAAGAAAATCAAATCAATTCAGCCGTTTCGGAGTCTATAGGCAACAGACACACACACACAAACACACTCACACACACACACACACACACAAAGTTCCATTTACAAATAAGTTTAGATTTAGATTTCTACTAAGTGTAGGTGCTGTATGAAAAACAGATGCCCAGTGACTATATGTAATTCATTTTTGCAGTGCAGTAAAAGAAACAGTCTAACATTCCGATTAAAAATTGAAGATATTAAAACCAGACAAGTACAACAATTTAAATATCTGGAAATTGTTTTAACAGAGGATGGAAAGCTTTTCGGACAGCAAAAAATGCTAGAAAAGAGTACTGAACTGCTATGTAATATCAGTCCTTCTATATGGTAGGGAATGCTGGACAATCTTTTCACAGATGAAAAATACTTCCATGGCTTCTGCTCCAACGAACTTAAGTCACTGGTGCCTCCGCAACAGGTGTTTACTCGTGCAACCAGACTGGCAACTGGGTCCCATCCATTCACAGTTAAATCAACCAAATGCAGACGACAATTCTACTCCTTCAGCTTCTTTTCTCGTACTTCCTGCCTGTGGAACTCACTTCCTTATTCTTGCTTTCTGACGACTAAAATTTCCAGGAATTTAAATGCAAGGTCAATACTCATCTCTTAACTACTTGACCCTAGTTCTTTCCACACCGCTCTGTATATCCTTTCCTTTTTTCCACCTTTGCAACTGTCATCACACCTGTATTCCCATCCTTCTCTTACTCCTTTCTAACTGGTTCGTCCTTCTCTTCACTCTCCTCTAATCTTTTTACTCTTATGTAGCCCCCTGCACATCAGTGGTGTTACCACCTTGCTTGGGGTGATATGATTAAAAAAAAATAAAAAAAAATACTTGAAGCAACTTGAAGACAGAATGCATGGTTGTCAGCAAAGGACACGTCTTAACATTTCAATTCCAAATTGGAGATGAATGGCTGTCAACAAACGATACATCTTAACATCCAAATTACAAATTGGAGATGAATGGTTGTCAGCAAAAGGCACATCTCAACATGCAAATTACAAATTGGAGATGCCAAAATCAAACAAGTACAACAATTTAAATATCTGGAGAGTGTTTAAACAGAAGATGAAAAATGAGACACTGAAATCTAAAGGTTTCTTCTAAAAGCTAAGCAAGTTATTAAGAAACAGGAAAAATTTGTTAGCAGCCAAGAAAAGAGTACTGAACTGTTGCATAATATAAGTCTTCCTATATGGCAGTGAATACTGGACAATTATCTCACAGATGAAGAGATCTAAGTCAATAGATCTACAGAGGGATTGTCCTGTGTATGATGATAAACTACGCCTGGCATCAAGACCTCTATTCAAAAGATTGAAGGTTTTGAAGAGCATAGAACCACCTCTTAATTCCTTTTGTTTCTGGGTCTATCTGACCCAGGGTGGTAACACTTGTTACAGTCCGAGCTATAGGCAAAAAGTAAATCCCACAACACTATTAAAGTATCGTATTAAAATACATTTTTATAGTAATACCAGCAGTACAGTCTTATATAAAAAAATTATCAATGATACACATTTATAGTAAAATGACCAACCATACATTTTTAAGGCAGAAAATGTTAACATGAGAACATGCGATGAGTCACTCTCGTAGAGGTTAGCATCAGCCATGATGCTGGAAGGTAGAAAGTGTTCTCTCAGATGATTAATAGAGCGCAGTTTTATTTTGGAGATGTTAAAAGTAACGAGCCATTCCTTGACCCAGATTACCTGCCAATTTGACCGTATCGAATTGATCAGACTTGCTATTAAGATGGATATAAATAGTTGTCATTAGGATAGATACTGGATTAAGAACTGATGATATCAGGAAGCTCGTTTATGAAAATTAGAAACAACATAGGTCTAAGGATAGAGCTCTTTGGGAGACCTATATTTATGCAAAAATATCTAGAAGAGTAGTCATTCAAGACAACTTTCATTTTGTAAATTGATAAAAACACGGCTACAGCAGTGGCGAACAAATAACTTGCAGGGTTAGAGGGAGATAACTCATGACTTCCAATTGAGGCTTCTCACAAGGAATGTGTTAGGGCGCCGCTCCTATTTGACTACAAATGGACTGTTCCCATCGCTATATATAGCAATGGTGGATTCTCTACAGGAGAGTCGTAGAGAGTCACTTGAGAGTCTCTAATGAGTTACTGAAGAGTCAGTGAGAGTTAGTCACACGTCCAGTGGCGTACCGGAAGTAATCACGTATACACACGTCTTACAACAGATTGGACTCTTGTATCTTTCTATTGTAAATATTACTAATCACTTCTGTACATACTAACCATCTTTCCGCGGAATACAACTTATATTCTGATTCTGTTGTTGAGTTATTCATTTATGCTTGATGACATAACAGAATGAAGTCCATATACCCCAGTGATTGTAAAAATAGGTTTGGTTCAAAATTCCTAGCACCTGAAGAAGGCTAGAGCGTACAACGGCCAAAACATCATACAAATGGCAACAAAGATGAGGACAATAGTCTAAATAGTGTAAATACTGTAAACACTGAATCAGTTTAAATATTTGTCAGAAATACTATAACCTTTCAACACTTGGAGAAAACATGCATACCATAACTCTGTCAAATGTTTAAAATTGAGGCATTAAAATTAACAAGCCATTTCTTGTCCCAGTTAACAGCAGATTGTAGGCTGTTTTTAAGATCTGCTGCCAATTTGAGCTTATCAAACCAATCGGACTTACTTTTCATGTGATATTAACACTTTAGCTGTTACTGGTGCTCAAGTGATGTGGTATCTGTTATTTTGGTACAATTTTCTGCTTGTGATTCTGTAGCATCAGTACACAAGGTTTGAGGAAAAGTGGTTTTCAACAAAGCTCCATTGGCTTCAATCACTTTTCAGCTATTTCTCCTTATAAGGCATTGTATACAGCTGATAACTTAAAACAGGTTCTATGTTATTTACTCTGAAGTGTCTATAAGTTTTAGCAATGTCTTGTAATGATATTTTTTCTATCTTAATCATTTTACCCCAAGCATGGCAGTTTTACTGCTACTGGTGCACAGGGGGTTACATAGGAGGAAAGTGATGAGAAAGAGGGACAGGTTACAGGGGGTGTCAGGAAGAGGGTAAGAAAAGGATGAAAATACTGGTGTAATGAGAGTGGAGTGGATGGAGAAAAGAGCATGAGAAAAAGGATGCAAGTCAGTGAGATAGGAGATGACTATTGACCTTACATTTAAATTCTTAGAGATTGTAGCTGTCAGGGAGGTAAGTATATGGAAGGGGATTCCACAGGTAGGAAGTGCAAGAAAAGAAGCTGATAAAGTAGAAGTTGCGGTTACATTTTATTGGTTTCATTGTAAAAGGGTGGGACCTAGTTGCTAGTCTAGTAGCTTGAGTAAATTTATACATAGGGGGCACCAGTGATCTAAGTTCATTGGAGCAGAAGCCATGGAAGTACTTGTAGAAGAGTCACAGAGAAGCCACATTACATCAGTGAGAGAGTGACTGCAGCTGAGCTGCCAAGTCTGGATCGATCACATTACAGATTCTCCATCGGATTTTGTCAAGAATTGGGAAATAGATGTAAACATCATTTACTGCCAAAAAATGGTTTTGACATCTGTTATTCAGAAAAATTGCTGAGAACACCAAGTAATCTTATAACAAAGTTGATATATTCCTCCCTATCTTCATTCAAAAGTTTAGTGGGATTTTAACATAATAATCTACTTTTGATTGGAGGAAAACATACAATGACAAGATGTAATACTTGTAATGTTGCAAGAGAACGAATGACAATTAATAAACTATTAATTTATCAAACTTTATGTGAAAAAATTACAACCTATGCTCCTTATGGATGCTTAAACATTATATTTCACAAGATTTGTGGTTGTATTGTATTGGATAATAAATTAATTAAAACCAACCTTCTTCACTTTTACAAAAATTCACAATGACGTGTGAAATCCTGGTTTTCCCAAATAGACAAAGGATTGACCATCTACTTAACAAAAAAGTTTAAACTAGATTTTGCAAGTAAGTGTTAAAATGATTTTTGATCAATGGGAGTGACTTGTAAGACTTGGAAGGACTTGACATCCAGTGTGAAATTCAAAAGGACATATAAATGCCAGGTCAGTCAAGAGACAGATGGAAGCTGAGAGATGAAAGAGCTAAAATGTCAACTTCAAATCAACCTGGAAATAAGATCAGGTCGCACCTTGTTCTCTTTCTCCTTATCTCTTTCAACAATTACTATTGCCAGCAGTTTCTTCAACTCTCAATACCCTTAACTCAACTTTATCATTGAACATGAACTCTACCCCTAACTTCTTATTAATGTTTATAATTGCACATTAAATTCTACAACTTATGTTATTCCTCCTTTTAATAAATTTCTATTTTAACATTCAAAATGTACATTTTATTATTCCACTCTTCTACACTAATCCCCACATTACAAACTGCCGACAACCAACCTTCTGATGATGATTATAACTCTGCATTAATCCTGTATGCTCGGGAGTTTGGTTAAGTAAGGCACAAGGCCAAATCAAAGAAACATTAACCATCTTCCTACACTTCAGTATGCAATCAGTATTGACTGTACAATCCAAGTACTATAATATTTATACATGTGACCTTGTAGCGGAACTCTGGATCCTGATTGGTTATCAACTTAACTGGACTCCCTACAGCTTACAGGATTTATGCAGAGTTATAATCAGAATTATTATCGGAAGTTTTTCATCAGAAGGATGGTTGTCGGCAGGTTGAAATCTGTAGAATTAGTGCAGAAGAGTTGGAATAATAAAATATACACTTTGAATGCTAAGATAGAAATTTATTAAAAGGAGAAATAACATAAGTTGTAAAAGTTAATGTTCATTGAGAAAGTTAAGGTATCAAGAGTTCATACAAAATGTTTTAGTAGTAGTTGTTGAAATAAGGAGAAAAGATAGGACAATGTCTGGATCGCTTGAAATTTGAAGTTACATTTTTGATGTGTGTCTCTTGCTGCTTCCATCCTCACCTGTCTGTGACTGGTTAAAGACCATCCTTAAATATTGAATACAGTCACATGGGGTGGCTCAAAGAATTTTTTTTTTTCTTCAGCTGTGGAAAAACTGTTTCTCTGACGTATTTTCAATTTTGTGATTTCATGACCAATCAGGATCCAGAGTTCTGCTACAACCTCAACAAAATGTGAAACAAGGGTTGTCTTTAATGTGACTTTATTGGCAGTGCTGTGGGAAAAAATCAAGCTCACTTTCTCATTTTGGGGATACCTCAGGTATGTGACAATAAACCCAGCCTCTTCCTGAAAGAGAGATACTGCCTGAGGGATTAGCATCCCTAGGGATTTGGTTAAGAGAAAACATCACATTCTTACTATTCTTACTACAAACACCATAATAACTCAAAGACTCTGAAAATCTAACTGGTCCCACATTTACAATTTGTCTGTGGGGAGTGAGGAAGAATAAATTTAGCCCATTTTAACCCAGTATCCTCAGGTTTTAGAACATTAAATTCATTTACAGATCACAAGAATTTTTCTTCCAGTCGGGCAATATTTGGAAGGTAATTTTTTGATGAATCAATATGTCCTCACTACCGATATATAATAATGGTTTTTATATAATGATTTATACCCATTATTTTTTACAGGTTTTTATGCTGTCCTTAAATGAGGACAGATGTACGTTGTGGTGCAGAGGATATTGGCTCGGAACGAGAAATCGGGGAGCCGAGTTTGAATTCCAGTTGAATTCCTTGCATTCATTTACGTACAAATACCCTTGGGAAAGGTATTAATCTGTCTCTTCTCTCCAGTTATGGGTTAAATAATAGGATGGATTGGGTTCTATAGCCGTGATCGGCAACCAATCCACTACAGAAAGTAATGGCAACCTACTGCAGGATAATCTTCTGCCCAGTCATTCATGTCTCTTTCAAAATATGATTGCCCAAGCGTGTATCATGTATGGTACATAACTGACTTAAATAAGGACACTGGGTTAAAATGGGTTAAAAATGAAAACTCTAATGGATATTTGTACAATGAATAAAACTATTTACAAGAAACTAAACAAAATGTTGTTAGTAATCCCCCCACCAATCCTTAATCGTGACAGAAATGTCAGTTAGCTGAATGAAGTTTGTGGGGTGTGTCTAAATCAAACAGTCAATTACACACTCATTCAAACACAACAACAAATATGAAAAACACACACTCAAAAATGAAAAGTGCCCCACATCCATCAGGGAACTGACTTTTCTGGTCACCTAACACTATTCAAGTACCATTTCCACTACCTTATATAGTGAGCATATACATAATGTCTACTCAAACACATATACCAATTAGCGGTAGCACTAACCAATCACTACTACAAAAGTATAGACTTTATTAATCAATGATGTATCCAGAAAGGGACTTTTCTTGATAAGCATTGATGATGAGCCTGTTTATCACAATTCATTTATGCCTCATCAGTGGATAGTCAGAACATTGAGCAAAGCAAACCAATTCACATTTTCAGCTGGGAACGAGAAGAACTTTATCAACTGAAAAGACAAATAACTAACTAAAAACTAAAGTGGACATAACTGTGTTGTGGTTCTACAGAAGGATGCTGAGGGTACAATGGACAGAAACATATGAGCAATGATGAGGTTTTGGAGAAGATAAAAAATTAAAGGAAATTTAGACTTAACATCAGGAAGAAAGTTTTTGGGACACATAAGGAAGGAGGGCTTGGAAAATCTGATACTCACAGGACAGGGAAAGAGAGACAGGGGAAAGTGAAGAGTGATGTACTTGATGGGTTCAAGCAAGTGAACGGTAAAGCTGGGTTTGGCAGAAAAGGTGTTAAGGGCTACAATGGACAGGAAGTTGTGGAGAGCCATAATCGCCAACATCCTGAAGGGAAATGACATCAAGAAGAATTGAAGCTAAAAACTTTCTCTTTTTGAAACAATCTTCAATAGGTGCAGACTAAGTGTTTCCCAAAATTACATCTCTGCTACCAAAATTCTTCATTCAACATTTCTTGTTCGTTCTTTGCTCCTAGTAAATTTGACCTCTTGACTCCAGACAGATCAGAACACCAACAACTACATGCAAGCTTTTACTGCGTCACATTATCAACTGATGTAAGACTTCAATTTCAGATGAGCATTTTTCACTCTGCCATTTTAATTTTCTTATTCAAAGATTTAAAAGAATATTTTGAGTGAACCTTTATGCCCCACGTTTTTCCCATGTTAATTTATTGTAAAAAAACAAATTCCTTCTGTTCAATTCTGTACTGAGGGAGAGTTTCTTTTCTTGTGTACCTAATACAATAGCTAAGTTTTTCTATTTTTATTGTTCTGTATACTAAATCAATGGCTTACAGCCTATCACATTGAGTACACCAGTTCTCGCTCAATCACTGAAGTTAAGCAATGTTGAGCCTGGTCAGTACTTAGATGGGTGACCGCTTGGGAATACCAGGTGCTGTAAGCATATAGTGACGTATGTGCGTTGTGGTGCAGTGGATATCGGCTCGGAAATAGAAATCAGGTTGCCGAGTTCGAATTCCAGTTGAATACCCTGCATTCACTTAAGCACTGGTACCTTTTGGAAAGGTATTAATCTGTCCCTTCCCTCCAGTTATGGGTTAAATAACAAGGGTAGGACTTGGGGACCCTGCCCTTAAAAACAAATCCCAATGAATTATGATACTCGAAAAGAAAAAAGTATTACTAGACACAAAAACTTATATAAAAACAACAATAAATTGTTGAAAGAAAAAGGTATTACCAGCAACAAATAAAGTTTAGTTGGCAATAAATGACCCACCGAGGCTGATTTGCCATAAATAAAACAAAACAAACTAAATCAATATAACACTAGAAAGAACAGTCAAAGACAATCAACCTTTACCAAGGCAATACCAACATCATCTCAGGGATGATTATTAAAAGTGGAAAGAATAATTGCAATGAACTTGACTGCTTTCAAGAATGAAAATACAAAAAATGAACTTGAATGTTCTATAAATTAAATGAATGCTTAAATTAAAACAAAGGAAGTAATTCAGTATTTAAAATGATCTAAGGAAGGTAATTCAGTATTAACAACATTGGGAAAGCCATCAATTAATCTGATGTGTCTTAAACGCTAGACAGCAAATGATTTCAGTCCAGACGAAGTTGAATCAAGCCTTATAAACACAAATTTTCAACTTCTTGTAAATATCCATCTTTGCTCAGAAAGCATATCTTAATGTAAACAAATGTGGCTACTGACACATCTTCCCAAAAACAATAGGCAAACCAAGATATAAATGTAAGCAAACACACCAGTTGGTAGACTAAAAGGTGTACCAGAATACAACGGCTGGTTGGCAAGCTGTTAAATTTTCTACGTACAATGTGTGAAAGCGTGTGTGATATCCTGCCCTCATCAGTCACCAACCAGGGGAGTTAGCATACTTTCAGAGGCTAAGGCAGTACTTTCACGCTTGGCACCACCAGCAGCTTGCAGATGTGTTAGCTGCTCTGAGTTTTTATGCAACTGAAAATCAGATTTTCAACATTGTGCATTTGCTTCTGATCGTCAAGCGACACACTATGCACTATGCACTCATAGTGATCATTATCACTGACAGTGGAATTTTAACAGATGTGTTTCACATTGAAAGTAGCATTGTGTTGTGGGCATGGTTTTAGTTAAACTTGTTTATTTTGGATCTTGACCAGATCCAACTTGATGCTTATTGAGCTGTGGTCTGGAGATGATGTGAAGCACACTTCAGACACTGGCTAGTGATGCCCACCTTCAAAAGAAAGAAAAATTTTTTTTTTAATCATATCACCCCGAGCAAGGCAGTAACACCACTGATGTGCAGGGGGCTACGTGAGAGTAAAAAGATTGAAGAAGAGAAAGCTGGAAACTACATCCTAAACAGGGAACAAGGGATGAGCCTCTTCACCTATTCAATAGACGTGGGTGGATGATTGACTGTCTCAGGAATTGACCACACCTGACCTCAATGGGTAGCACATGATATATCCACCCATTTTTCCCACAGTCAGATTGCAGTGATTCATAGCGGTTGTTCTTTTGCTTCGTTCACACCCTTCCTATTCTTCTCCTATGAAACCGTTAATTTTATTAGGAAGACACACTTTTTTAATCAAACATGCTACAATGTCAGGGTATGCCTCTGTCTGAATGATGTGTACTGGAAATAACAGAGGTTTTCTAAGATCGACTAACACCCTAAAATCACAGGCTCCACTCAGTAGTGTCATGTTGGGAGTTATTTAGATCTTCCACACAGGGAATTCACTTTCCTTGTGGAAATGAATCTCAGATTCCCTGGCCATTAGAGATTGTTTTTAGCTGCTTCACACCGTGTATTGACTAAGTGTATAACTACTTCCATCACTTTATGACACCATGTGGAGTAGATAGACTTAACTATCGCCCGGTTCACACTCCACCCACGTCTTTTGAACAGGTGAAGAGGCTCATCCCTTGTTTCCTGTTTAGGATGTGGTTCCCGGCTTTCTTTTTTAATTTTTTCCAATCTTCTTTCACTTTCTTTTTCTTTTCTCTCTTTTTTTTTTTTTTTTTCAATTGGAGTAGATAGACTTAACTATCGCCCGGTTCACACTCCACCCATGTCTTTTGAACAGGTGAAGAGGCTCATCTCTTGTTTCCTGTTTAGGATGTGGTTCCCGGCTTTCTTTTTTTATTTTTTCCAATCTTCTTTCATTTTCTTTTTTCTTTTCTCTCTTTTTTTTTTTCCTCAATTGGAGTAGATAGACTTAACTATCGCCCGGTTCACACTCCACCCACGTCTTTTGAACAGGTGAAGAGGCTCATCCCTTGTTTCCTGTTAAGGATGTGGTTCCCGGCTTTCTTTTTTTATTTTTTCCAATCTTCTTTCATTTTCTTTTTCTTTTCTCTCTCTTTTTTTTTTTTTCTTTTTTTTTTTTTCAATTGGAGTAGATAGACTTAACTATCGCCCGGTTCACACTCCACCCATGTCTTTTGAACAGGTGAAGAGGCTCATCCCTTGTTTCCTGTTAAGGATGTGGGGTTCCTGGCTTTCTTTTTTTATTTTTTCCAATCTTCTTTCATTTTCTTTTTTCTTTTCTCTCTCTCTTTTTTTTTTTTCAATTGGAGTAGATAGACTTAACTATCGCCCGGTTCACACTACACCCATGTCTTTTGAACAGGTGAAGAGGCTCATCCCTTGTTTCCTGTTAAGGATGTGGTTCCCGGCTTTCTTTTTTTATTTTTTCCAATCTTCTTTCATTTTCTTTTTTCTTTTCTCTCTCTCTCTTTTTTTTTTCAATTGGAGTAGATAGACTTAACTATCGCCCGGTTCACACTCCACCCACGTCTTTTGAACAGGTGAAGAGGCTCATCCCTTGTTTCCTGTTTAGGATGTGGTTCCCAGCTTTCTTTTTTTATTTTTTCCAATCTTCTTTCACTTTCTTTTTTCTTTTCTCTCTCTCTTTTTTTTTTTTCAATTGGAGTAGACTTAACTATCGCCCGGTTCATACTCCACCCACGTCTTTTGAACAGGTGAAGAGGCTCATCCCTTGTTTCCTGTTTAGGATGTGGTTCCCGGCTTTCTTTTATTTTTTCCAATCTTCTTTCATTTTCTTTTTTCTTTTCTCTCTCTCTTTTTTTTTTTTTTCAATTGGAGTTGATAGACTTAACTATCACCCGGTTCACACTCCACCTACGTCTTTTGAACAGGTGAAGAAGCTCATCCCTTGTTTCCTGTTAAGGATGTGGTTCCCAGCTTTCTTTTTTAATTTTTTCCAATCTTCTTTCACTTTCTTTTTTCTTTTCTCTTTTTTTTTCCTCAATTGGAGAAGATAGACTTAACCGGTTCACACTCCACCCATGTCTTTTGAACAGGTGAAGAGGCTCATCCTTTGTTTCCTGTTTAGGATGTGGTTCCCAGCTTTCTCTTTTCCAGTTATTTTACTCTTAAGTAGCCCCACACGCATCAACGGTGTCACCGCCTTGCTTGGGGTGATATGATTAAAAAAAAAAAATCTGCAGTGGTTGTGGGCATCCAGAGCGTATGTGACATAAAATGCCTCAATCACTTTGACACAATCCACTTACATTGGTGTCAGTGTACCCTGACAGCTTAAGGTTGGTTGCATTTGTTAGATCATAGATGGATTGCAGGTGGAATGATATTGTGATCAGGGTTTTTCGTAACATCTTCATTGGATTATATCAATCTATGTAGTCCAAGCACATTGTTTAGGCCAAAAAACGGAAGTAGCTGTTTATGGCTCTTTTTTGAAATTCCTGATTTTTTTCAATCACCATGTGTTTTTGTTTTGTTTTTTTTAACCCTGTTTGGAGAATAACTGGTTGCTTGGTTTAAGTCACCCTCATAATCTGCTTGGTTTGCAGACTGAATTCTACTTATTGGGTGGCTTCTACTGCTAACCATTTGATGCCAGTTTTGATATCTTTCTGTCACCTTGTTTTTGGGAAACACACCTATTCCTCAAAGAATGGACTCAGCCTCCTATATTAATAAGAGCTAACAGAAAGTTCCTAGGAGTTCTTGGGAAGTTCATAGGAGTTCTTTAGAGTTCTATTAGAGTTCAGCTGAACTACTGGGCAGTTGATATTAGTTGGCAGTTAGTGGAATACTAAGGAGTCAGCTTTCAGTGGAAGATTACCAAGTTCCTAACATTTCGGGTGCGTTAAGTCGATTAGCAACTGACATAGCATGATTATAACCTTCAGTGTGAAACTATTCCGCAACACACTTGCAGATGAACTCTCCAGCTGAGTCCCTCATCATCATGTGAAGGTATACCTTCCCAGCCTTGAACTCTTCCAATAAGAGAAGTTACATGTTTCTGGCATTGGTATAAAGTCTCAATATGGAGAAGAAGGGGGAACGACAAGCATAGGTACTTGCTGATATCCTGTTGTATCTACTGAATGTAAGTAAAATCATATGCCTGCAATAGTCAGAGAAGCCGAGATAGAAAATCATGTTGGGAGCACCAAGCTTGTTTGCTGAGGAGATGGGTTTTGTTGATGGATTCAAGTCAATTTAGTTTCACTTTCTGCACCTCTTTTCCTTGATGTCAATTAGTCTGGGGAATTTCTTACGGTCATCCAATGCTCTTCATTGGCTTCTCTTTGTTAGGATCACATCACCCTCAATGCAGAAGTTAATCTTCCTGACGGAGCTTCTCGGTAATGATAAGCACTGGCTTTTCTTGTGTTTATCCTTCATTCTTTCCCACATGAAAATATTATGGTTGTGCTGCAACAAACTTAGATGGGACCAGAATGGGGATGTCATCCGTAGATGCTCTGGAAAAAGAAAGGACCATTTGTTTTTAGTTATCACTTTCTTTGTTGTGTCTGCTGCACTCTGTAATATCTGTATCATAGACGGAATGAAAAGTGGTGGTGAAATCTCATACCCCATCATGATGTCAAGCTCGAGAACTTGGTGTAGTTACCAATGGTGAACTGTATAAATGCTGCTCTGAAATTCTTCGTTATCATTTCCCCAACCTTACTAGGGAAATAGAAAAATTCAAGGGAGATTCAAATTAGCTGATAAGGAACTGATCAATATGTATTTGTGAGATCAAGCCAAATTACATGAAGCTCAGTTTTATATTATTTGGCTGATAGGGTTGAATTCAAAATCATCTGTGAATGCTCTAGACAGCAGGGGAAGCCAGTTATCATTGCCTTCTGGACAGCTGTGTTTATATAACAGGAAGTCCATCATACAATGGCCAAGGACTCCCAAAAATACCTTTCTTTCTTTGAATGTCGGTTCTCTGTGCAGGGCCTGGAGGATTTTCCGTCTGAATCTATCCTGCACATTTATAAATCTACCATCCACCCGTGCATTGAATACTGTTGCCATATCTGGTCGGGTGCCCCTGCTATTCTCCTTGGGCTTCTCGACAAGGTACAGCGGAGGGTCTGTAATGTGATCGATACTGACTTGGCAGACCGCCTGCAGTCTCTCTCTCACCAGTGCGATGTGGCTTCCCTGTGTCTCTTTTATAAATACTTCCATGGCTTCTGCTCCGATGAACTTAGATCACTGGTGCCCCCTAGGTTTGAATTTGCACGAGATACTAGATTAGCAACTAGATCCTACCCTTTTACAGTGAAACCGATAAAATGCAACCGCAACTTCTACTCCAACAGTTTCTTTTCTCGTACTTCCCGACTGTGGAATTCCCTTCCACATGACTGCTTCCCCCGACGGCTACAATCTCCAGGAGTTTAAATGTAAGGTCAATAGACACCTCCTAACACAACTTGCTTCCATTCTTTCAAACACTCTTCCCATCCTCCAAACTATCTATCACCCACTTTCTGACATTTCCTATATCTAACCAGTTTTTCTCTTTACCTTCCCCTATGTAGCCCCAAGCGCAATAGTGGCAGTGGAATGCTTTGCTTGGGGTGAAACGATTAAAAAAAAAACATTCAAGAGGGAGATGGGGCTGAAATTTGCAATGCATTTTGAATTCTTTTTCTCAGGTATCCAAATGTTATCTGCCATGCAGCATTCTTGTGATACTAGACATTGTTTCCAGCACTAGAGAAGGATGAGTTGCTTGAGAACGTTTGGACTGTTCTTATAAAGGGTGTCCATAAAGTTCATGTGCATTTTAAAAATTTATAACTTTATTTGTATTTGCGATAGAAATAATTTGTATAAAAGATTAGAAAGAAGTAAATCTATAATTTTTATGGTTTATTGAAATTTTATTTAAGTTTCCCATAGAGTGGCACAGCTGAAGGCAATAGTGGGGACAAGCTGTCACAGCATGCATTTTAAATAGCCTTTGACAACTTTTTTTTTTTTTTTTATTTATCTAAAGTTTTTTGCAAATTTTGAGGTAAAGAATTATTCAATAACTTTACTTAAAAGTAGGTACATTAAACTTTATAACCTTTTTTAGAGATTATTTCTATCACAAATACAAATAAATTGGCTTGCAGACGAGCCGACTTCAAATACTCACCTGGGCTAACCCAAAACACAAAATCCTGGACAATCGACGAATTGATCTAACTCACAGTCTGATCGATGAGGGTTACAAGCGTAAAACCAACACAAAGTACATTTTTACAAATATTTGCTCTTCTATGCAGCAATGAGCACTTATGCACCGCCATGATCATTTAATTGCGCTAAGTGGATAATTCACTTATAAATATCCCACAAAACATTCTTAAAATATACGAGTACAGTACAAGATGTTTAAAAAGTACGTGTGCATTTTAAAACATTTATAACTTTATTTGTGATAGAAATAATTTGTAAAAAGGATTAGAAAGAAGTAAATCTATATTTTTTGAGGTTTTATTGAAATTTTATTTAAGTTTCCTATAGAGTGCCACAGCCGAAGGCAGTAGTGGGGACAAGCTCTCACAGCATGCATTTTAAATAGCCTTTGACAACTATTTTTATTTATCTAAAAATTGTTACAAATTTTGTAGTAAAGAATTATTTAACAACTATACTTAAAAATAGGTACATTAAACTTTATACCATTTTTTACAGATTATTTCTATCACAGATACAAATAAAGTTATAAATATTTTAAAGCGCACATTGACTTTATTGACACCCTGTATATCTTCTTAGATATTCCATTTATTCCAGATGTACAACTGGCATGGAATTTGAGGACAAATTCCCAAATTTCCCTCAGCTTTAGTCCACTGTCATTAAACATGACCTCTGGATCTTGGGGCCTAGAAAGGTCATTCATAGAAGAACATCATTTGAAGCATCGGAATGTATCGTCTTCAGGTGATTTTTGAGTCCCTCTTTCGGGACATTAAGTTTGCCGCTTAGTCTCTGTGAACAGCTTTTTAGCAAAAGAATAAAAATTATTGTAAAATGATTTCCAAGACTGTCACTTTTTCTTTGGACGTTTTCTTTGGTTCTCAGCTTTAGAGATCCCTAATATCTTTTCTTTGATATCATTAAACAGGTCTTTAAAACCTGCCCTCTCATGAATTGGAGCTTCTTTAAGTCAGTGCTTCCCAACTCATTGCCTTACTCTTAGCAGTGACTTACCTCGGTGACTTAAATGGGCCAGAGTCGGGTGTATGTTTTGTAAGGGAGTGTGCCGACGAAGAATTGGCAAGCGTTGGTCAGATGGAGAATCAGACAGCACTTCGTGGTAAACAGAATTGGTGTCGCTTGTAGCTGTTTATATTTACTGTACTGAGCGCTCATTGGCTTAGTGGTAGCCAGGTCGAGTGGATAAAACGTGGTATGCTCATTTTGAGGGGGGTTGTCATTATTTGAGCCATCGTGAGAATAGCGTTTCGAAGATTAAGACAAGACGTGTGGATTGTGTTTGCCTGGTTGAAATACTTTCCTGTGGTTGCTTCCTACCAATACATTATTTTTTTTTCCTTTTTGCAACATTACCCGTCTGTTGTGGAGTAGTTTTTGCACTGAAAGTTATAATCGTGCTATGTTGGTTGCTAATCAACATAATGCACCCAAAATTTAAGGAACTTGGTAATCTTCCACTGTAAACTGACTCCTTAGTATTCGGCTAACTGCTGACTAATATCAACTGCCTTAGTCCAACTATGTCCAAACTGGAACTCACTATTAGTTCTACTGAACTCCAACAGAACTTTAAAGAACTCTCTAGAACTTCTAAGAACTTTCCAAGAACTTCTCGAGTTAACTTCCTGTTAATTCTTATTAATATAGGAGAAAGAGTTCATTATCTGAGGAATAAGTGTATTCCACCATAACATCTTCTGAACCTGTTGTCAATTTGGTTACTTCTCTTTTTTCCTATCCCCCCATGCAGATGCCACATCAAACCATACAAGACGGACCTAATACACAATCCTGTAAAAAGATCTGATCTGCTGGTTCATGAGACCCTCTAGATGTTTTGTAAGTATTAATAAGAGTTCCTGATCGAAATTCAACCAAGTAGCTCTCTGATTGCTTTTGGGCCACTGGATTCTTGGCTTGCTTGGCATTTCCCTAAGGTGCTGATGCTCAGCAATGAGTTCTTGAACACTGGGGGTGTAATCTGGATTTATAATTCAATTATTTGACTTAGATTCCCCAATAGGGGAATTGCGTTTCCTGCACCAGTGTTCCTTATAGATATATAAACCTCACAGATTGTCAAATTTCCTGCTGCAATCACGCATTGTAGCCAGTTTCAAGTCCGTGCCATTATCTTTTGAATCAGTCAGATGGGTGATATGTTTTCCCTCCCTGCTACAGTTACCAAGAGGACATTTTTTTCGTTTGTTGCGCTAGTCATATTTGCTTTAATATTATTTAGTTATATTCTGGTACACTTGCATGTCTTTTAGTTTACCAACTCATGTATTTATCTACATTTATATTTTAGTCCATAAGAGCCCAAGTAGGTTTGTACGCTGATGACACCACAATTTACTCTCGCCTCCTACAAAAATCTGGTGTAGGCGTCAAAGCTAACCTCGCAGCCGAGATTGAAAAAGACCTCCAATCCATATTGGACTGGGGTAAGAAATGGCTAGTAAATTTTAATGCTTCTAAAACGAAGCTACTCTCAATTAACCATCATCGACAATCTCACCTACCTCCTATTGGTATGGACCAGGCTTGCCTCCCAGAGAGTAAAACACTACGCCTCCTTGGTCTCACACTTTCAGTGGGCCTCAAATGGAATGACTATATCGAATCCATTGCTAAATCTGCTGCTATGAAAGTCGGTTCTCTGTTTTTTCCGTCTAAATCTATCCTGCACATATATAAATCTACCATCCGCCCGTGCATTGAATACTGCTGCCATATCTGGTCGGGTACCGCTGCTATTCTCCTCGGGCTTCTCAATAAGGTTCAGAGGAGGGTCTGTAATGTGATCGATACTGACTTGGCAGACCGCCTGCAGTCTCTCTCCCACCAGCGTGACGTGGCTTCCCTGTGTCTCTTCTATAAATACTTTCACGGCTTCTGCTCCGATGAACTTAGATCACTGGTGCCCCCTAAATACGAATTTGCACGAGATACTAGATTAGCAACTAGATCCTTTTACAGTGAAACCGATAAAATGCAACCGAAAACTTCTACTCCAACAGTTTCTTTCCTCGCACTTCCCAACTGGAATTCTCTTCCACACGATTGCTTCCCCGACGGATACAATCTCCAGGAGTTTAAATGTAAGGTCAATAGACACCTCCTAACACACTAACCTGCTCCCATTCCTCCTGACATTCCCTATGTCTAACATTCATTCCTCCTGACATTCCCTATGTCTAACATTCATTCCTCCTGACATTCCCTATGTCTAACATTCATTCCTCCTGACATTCCCTATTCGCATTATTCCTCCTGACATTCCCTATTGTCTAACATTCATTCCTCCTGACATTCCCTATGTCTAACATTCATTCCTCCTGACATTCCCTATGTCTAACATTCATTCCTCCTGACATTCCCTATGTCTAACATTCATTCCTCCTGACATTCCCTATGTCTAACATTCATTCATCCTGACATTCCCTATGTATCCCCATGCACAATAGTGGCAGTGGAATGCCTTGCTTGGGGTGAGATGATTTAAAAAAAAAAAAAAGTCCATTAACTTTCCAGCTGACTATCAAAGCTTATTATGCATGCCAATGTTTTGATTATAAGTCGGCTTATGGCCTATCACGTTGAATACACTGGTTCTTGCTCGATCACCGAAGTTAAGCAACGTTGAGCCTGGTCAGTACTTAGATGGGTGACCGCTTGGGAATACCAGGTGCTGTAAGCGTTTAGTAACGGATGTGCGTGCTTATAGCCATATCACGTTGAATACACTGGTTCTTGCTCGATCACTGAAGTTAAGCAACGTTGAGCCTGGTCAGTACTTAGATGGGTGACCGCTTGGGAATACCAGGTGCTGTAAGCGTTTAGTAACGGATGTGCGTGCTTATAGCCATATCACGTTGAATACACTGGTTCTTGCTCGATCACTGAAGTTAAGCAATGTTGAGCCTGGTCAGTACTTAAATGGGTGACCGCTTGGGAATACCAGGTGCTGTAAGCATATAGTGACGTATGTGCGTTGTGGTGCAGTGGATATCGGCTCGGAAATAGAAATCGGGTTGCCGAGTTCGAATTCCAGTTGAATACCCTGCATTCACTTAAGCACTGGTACCTTTTGGAAAGGTATTAATCTGTCCCTTCCCTCCAGTTATGGGTTAAATAACAAGGGTAGGACTTGGGGACTCTGCCCTTAAAAATGAATCTTGATACTCGAAAAGAAAAAAATGTATTACTAGACACAAAAACTTATATAAACAACAATAAATTGTTGAAAGAAAAAAGGTATTACCAGTAATAAATAAAGTTTAGTTAGCAATAAATGACCTGCCGAGGTGTTGATATGCCATAAAAACAAAACAACAACAACATCATCATTATAAGTCAATCAGTATTAGTCATATGTTCATGGCTGATGCAAGTGTTTCATTTTCCTGTCTCAATCTATGATACAAGAACTCCCACTCTGCTAAATGTCAATTTTTATAAGGTCAGTCTGTCAGTTAAGTACCATACATGATACACACTTCAGGCAATCATGTCTCGAAAGAGACATGACTGACTGGGCAGTAGGATGCCATTGCTTTCTGCAGTATGTTGATTGCCAGGCAAAGCTATAGAACCCAATCTGTCCTGTTATTTAACCCATAACTGGAGGGAAGAGATTGATTAATACCTTTCTCAAGGATATTTCTGCATAAGTGAATGCAATGAATTCAACTGGAATTTGAACTTGGGTCTCCGATTTCTCGTTCCGAGCCAATATCCACTGCACTACAACGCACATCCTTTATAAGGTAGTATTCATATAAAATGCAAATTTTATGGTAACCTAAATGGGATGTGTGTTGTGGTGCAGTGGATGTCGGCTTGGAATGAAAATCTGGGAGCCAGGTTCAAATTCCAGTTGAATCCATTGCATTCACTTACACACAAATACCCTTGGGAAAGGTATTAATCTGTCTCTTCCCTCCAGTTATGGGTTAAATAGCAGGACAGATAGGGTTCTATAGCCTTGGCTGGCAACCAATCTACCGCAGAAAGCAATGGCAACCTACTGTGGGATAATTTTCTGCCCAGTCAGTCATGTCTCGAAAAAGACATGATCGCCCAAGCATGTTTCATGTATGGCAAATAACTGACTGAATTATGTAAAATAATAAATCATATGCAATATAGGTGAACAATTCAAACAGAAAAATTTTATATAAATAAAATGTATTTAAATACAAATTAGATAAATTAAGCAAACTATCTGATCCTTTTCACTCATTTTGGCAAAATACTAGAGAGCCAAGTTTGAATTCCAGTTGCATTTGCTTACACACAAATAAACTTAAAATGATATGAATCCATCTCTTCTTCCTCCGTCTATGGGTTAAATAACAAGACAGGTTAGGTTCTGTAGCTTTGGTTGGCAACCAGTCTACTGTATAAAGTAATAGCAAGCTACTGTGGAAAAGTCTTCTGTCTAGTCTGTCATGTCTCATTCAAGACATGATCACCCAAGCATGTATCATGTATGGTCCTTAACTGAGCTGAACTAGAAGCTTTAATTAACTCTGAATTGATTAAATCTCTTTGCATCACAAGGTTTTCTTTCAGGCAAGCAATATTGTTTTCGCTTCTCTAGATCCACTGCTGATCTGTTAATGTTTATTGCCGAAAGAGTCCATCAAACTTTAGATAAAAATTGTCAAACTCAGGCTTTTAATTTGTATATCTTAAAGGTATTTGATAGTTTGGCATACTGGTCTTCTTCTGGAAGAATTTCTTAACTGATTCAGTGTTTCTTATCAATTTGTGAAATGAAAGTTATCTTGAATGGCCACTCTTCCAGATCTTTTTGCATAAATGTAGGTCTCTGACGGAGCTCTATCATTGGATCTATGTTTCATAAATTTTTACAAATGAAATTCCTGATGTCACTTGGCGTCTATGCTGATGACACGGCTATTTACTCTTACTTAAAAAGTAATTCTAATCAGTTTGATAAGGCAGCTGATCTAAAAAAATCATGTATAACTTGTTGTTAAATGAGGTAAGGCGTGGCTTGCTAATTTTAACACCTCAAAAATAAAACTGCTCTTTATTAACCATCCAGTAGAGTGATTCATTGCACCTTATTAGACTAACATTTTCAGCTGACATGAAGTAGATAGAGTATATTGAATTAATTTCTATGTCTAAGACAGTTGGTTCACTATGTTGTGCTACACAATTTTTGTTACCAGACTCTATCTACATATTTATAAGTCTACCTTTTGTCCTTGCTTTGAATATTGCTGCCACATCTAGTCTGGTGCTCCTGTTTGATATTTAGAGATTCTTGATAAAATCCAAAGAATCTGCATGTAGGCTTCAGCCTCTTTCCCACCACTGTAACGTGGCTTCCCTGTGTCTTTTCTATAAATAATTTCATGGTAATTGTTCTGATGAACTTGTATCTATTGTACCTAGATTTTATGAATTTAGGTGCCGTAATAGTTAATATGGCTAGATGTTACTGCGAGTTCTATGGTAACATTTGCTTTTATCACATTTTTTTTCTTGTGGAACTCTCTTCCGTCTTCTCGATTCTCTGTCAACTTGATTTTGACTTGTTTTACAACATATCTACCTCAGTGGGTTATTTAATGCTGACAAGATTTTTACAATTGATTTGTATGAATAGAATATATATTCTTTGTAAGAAATAAGTTTGTAGAACAGCTTTCTTTGATGTATTTTTGTGAAGTGATTTTTTTTTAGTTAGATGTATTGTTGGTAATATTTTTTTTTTAAAAATTTAATACTGGTAATATTTTTTTCTTTCAAAAATGAATTATTGGAATTTTTACTATAAATGTCTATTTATATATCTTCATAGTGTTTTGACCCCAATTTGGGGTCAAACTATTTATCCATAGATGGGGCTCTAACAGGTGCTACCCTCTCGAGTCAAGATAGATCTGGAACAGCAATTCAGAGGTGATTCCATGCTCCTCACAACCTCCTAATTAAAGACCTTGTTGCCGGACGTAGCCCAGGACTTGTCAACTTGGATTTTCAAAAATATAAATTGAATGTCGATTGTTATCTTCTTTCTTTTTAATTATTCTTCATTTCTTGTCTTTTCTCCTTAATAGTAGTTTTTCTCTCCCTAATAGTAGTTTTTCTCTCCCTAATAGTAGTTTTTCTTATATTCTCACTATAAAGGTTTTATTATCTTGCTTGGGGTGAAATGATTAGAAAAAATACATAACAAATCATTCTATATGAAATAAATCTTCAGTATTTTTTGATAATTCTTAAAATCAACTTGCGAATTCAACATTATGGATAAAAAAAGTAGTGAATTTTATAGTGGTTTTTTTTTCAAGATTTAGCATGAGCAAAGGAAATCCGAAATTTTTACGAAAAAAAAAAAAAAGGAAAAAAAGGTCACTATAATGACATAAAAATCTAAAAAGTTTTCATCCTTTCATCGTCAGTTGGGCTTCGTTTGATTTGTAACATGCAAATTTAGGTAGGAAAAGCAAATGTTGATAAGATATTGATGGTCACAAAGTAGTGCTTCGGGCCCCCAATTAGGTTGTGGGCTTTGGTAGGTAGTAAAAACTGGCCATGAACACACTTATCATATTTCAAGGATTTAATCATGTTGATTTTGTTATTGACTTGTCTGAGTCTACAAACTCTGTCTTCATCAATGACCCCACTTTCCTTTATAAATAAATCAAAATTTAAACATATATAAAAGAGAAATATTTGATACATTGTTTTATATGAATACGCATTTAAAGTAGTTATCTGCCTTACAGCATGATTTACTGATATATCCCCATGAGGGGGTAATCAGGGAAAAGAATAGTGCAAGAATAATACCTAACACTGAAATATATTAATAGGGATTTATCATATCACAGTACAATAAACCAATAGACAATACACGAACACCAACGAATAGTAACAGGTGTAACAATCAAGTAGACAACATCTCTGTTTAGGATGTATGTGTCCGTCTAGTGAAGAATGCTTCCGTCTAGTGACGATGACTCAATAGTTCGCTCTAGTCCCAGTCTTTTATAGACCGGACCATATCCATTCCGGGGTAGGACAGGATATTCCTCTACAACATTTACAAAGTTAGGATCGAAAATTATACCTCTTATAGTGTGTCTTCTTTATACTAATTGCTCACTTACTGGAGCCCTGTGCCTCACTTGGCTAAGTCTTTGTACTATAACCTCAAGGTGCAAGGGAACTATAGAAATTTTTTGTTGGGAGATAAATAAATATTTTGACTGACCTTTGTGATGTTTATACAACAAGACTGCCTCATTGTTTCGCAATGGGTAGGCAATGTCTGTCATGTAACTGCCGCCATGCTCTTGACTCTGGAAGTATTCCAGGAGCTGGTTCTTGTCCAGACCTTCTGGAATGTTTGATACGTGCACTTCCATTCCTCCACACACTGTGCACATGTTTAGGCCACTGGAAATAAAAGGATAAAAAGATATACTAAAAATCACAAATGTTGAATAAGGAAAGAAAAATTCTGTTAAAAAACTGCATATTTAGTAACTTCTTCATCTCTGCTCCCTTGAATGTCTCTGGCTCTCTGTGTCCCCTTGAATGTTTCTTGCTCTCTGTGTCCCCTTGAATGTCTCTTGCTCTCTGTGTCCCCTTGAATGTCTCTTGCTCTCTGTGTCCCCTTGAATGTCTCTTGCTCTCTGTGTCCCCTTGAATGTCTCTTGCTCTCTGTGTCCCCTTGAATGTCTCTTGCTCTCTGTGTCTCCTATGTCTCTTGCTCTCTGTGTCTCCTATGTCTCTTGCTCTCTGTGTCTCCTATGTCTCTTGCTCTCTGTGTCTCCTATGTCTCTGCTCTCTGTGTCTCCTATGTCTCTTGCTCTCTGTGTCTCCTATGTCTCTTGCTCTCTGTGTCTCCTATGTCTCTTGCTCTCTGTGTCCCCTATGTCTCTTGCTCTCTGTGTCTCCTATGTCTCTTGCTCTCTGTGTCTCCTATGTCTCTTGCTCTCTGTGTCTCCTATGTCTCTTGCTCTCTGTGTCTCCTATGTCTCTTGCTCTCTGTGTCTCCTATGTCTCAGGCTTTCTCTGTCTCTTTCTATGACTTTCTCTCTCTCTCTCTCTGTCCCTTTCTATGACTTTCTCTCTCTCTGTGTGTTTCTTTTCTACGACTCTCTCTCTCTCTGTGTTCTTTTCTACGACTCTCTCTCTCTCTCTCTGTGTTCTTTCTTTTCTACAACTCTCTCTCTCTCTCTCTGTGTTCTTTTCTACGACTCTCTCTCTCTCTCCGTGTTCTTTTCTACGACTCTCTCTCTCTCTCCATGTTCTTTTCTACGACTTTCTCTCTCTCTCCCTGTTCTTTTCTACGACTTTCTCTCTCTATCTCTCCCTGTTCTTTTCTATGACTCTCTCTCTCTTTTCTTTTCTATGTTCCTCCCTCTCTCTCTGTTCTTTTCTGTCCCTCTCTTTTTGTCCATTTCTATAACTCTCTATCCATGCCTCTCATTGTGTCTATTTCCATGTCTCTCTGTCCCTTTCTACATCTTCATTCTTACTCTCTCTTGTGCTATGTTTGTTGCTCTTCTGCATTCCTCTTTCTCTTGTTTTGAGAACTCATTGTTTTTGCTTTTATATTATGAGGATAAAGAAGAGGAGAAGAGGCTTCTTTTAACCATTGTCATTTTAGCCTGCTTCTGTGGGAGAACTCATTGTTTTTGCTTTTATATTATGGGGGTAAAGAAGAGGAGGAAGAGGCTTCTTTTAACCATTGTCATTTTAGCCTGCTTCTGTGGGAGAACTCATTGTTTTTGCTTTTATATTATGGGGGTAAAGAAGAGGAGAAGAGGCTTCTTTTAACCATTGTCATTTTAGCCTGCTTCTGTGGGAGAACTCATTGTTTTTGCTTTTATATTATGGGGTCAAAGAAGAGGAGAAGAGGCTTCTTTTAACCATTGTCATTTTAGCCTGCTTCTGTGGGAGAACTCATTGATTTTGCTTTTATATTATGGGGGTAAAGAAGAGGAGAAGAGGCTTCTTTTAACCATTGTCATTTTAGCCTGCTTCTGTGGGAGAACTCATTGTTTTTGCTTTTATATTATGAGGATAAAGAAGAGGAGAAGAGGCTTCCTTCAACCATTGTTATTTTAGCCTGCTCCTGTGGGAGAACTCATTGTTTTTGCTTTTATATTATGGGGGTAAAGAAGAGGAGAAGAGGCTTCTTTTAACCATTGTCATTTTAGCCTGCTTCTGTGGGAGAACTCATTGTTTTTGCTTTTATATTATGGGGGTAAAGAAGAGAAGAGGTTTCTTTTTATTGTCCTGACCATCTCCACTTTGCGTGTATCTTGGCAGACAAGGCAGTTTTCTGTTTGTCAGCATTTCTTACCTTAATAACAATGACAATCCCTTTCCTCCTTATTTTCACTTGCACTCCCCGCCTGTGGAATACTTGCTTCCCTGGCAGCTACAATCTCCAGGAGTTTAAATATAAGGTCAATAGATACCTCCTAACATACTTACTTGCACCCATTCTCTCAAACATTCTTCCCATCTACCCAACCATCATCCTTGGGATTCGTACCCCTCTATGACCCTCCTTCTGACATTTCCTATATCTAACCACTCTTTCTCATCACTTTCCCCTATGTAACCCCCTTTGCAACAGTGGCAGTGAAATGCCTTCCTTGGGGTGAAATGTTTTAAAAAAAAAAATAACACTGCTGAGACTTGCTAAACAAATTTTAAATGAAATAGGATGCATTATCTAGTATTTTTAAACTATTACTGCCATCCCATAATAGTTGTTTCCTGTACCTATATTTCTTTAGAATATTGGTAACTCTTATAAATAAATATTTCTACTGCCATCCCATAATAGTTGTTTCCTGTACCTATATTTCTTTAGAATATTGGTAACTCTTATAAATAAATATTTCTACTGCCATCCCATAATAGTTGTTTCCTGTACCTATATTTCTTTAGAATATTGGTAACTCTTATAAATAAATATTTCTACTGCCATCCCATAATAGTTGTTTCCTGTACCTATATTTCTTTAGAATATTGGTAACTCTTATAAATAAATATTTCTACTGCCATCCCATAATAGTTGTTTCCTGTACCTATATTTCTTTAGAATATTGGTAACTCTTATAAATAAATATTTCTACTGCCATCCCATAATAGTTGTTTCCTGTACCTATATTTCTTTAGAATATTGGTAACTCTTATAAATAAATATTTCTACTGCTATCCCATAATAGTTGTTACATTTGCCTACTTTTCATTTATTAAGGGCTATGTTTACATATCTTGGCAATGACTTCATCTTGTTAGATTTAAATTTAACCATTGTAATTTAAAAAACAAATAACTTGGTGTCTTACAGCAAACTGCTGAAAATTAATTGAAAATTGACATTTTCAGGATTTTGTCTGCTGTATTTATATATTTCAGCAGATAGCATCAAAAATGGATGGAAATTTAAGCACATGTAAGACAATACCTAAAAAGACAGATGATACGTCACATTCTAAAAATGGAAAATTGATGTATGCACCTGAACTGCTGTTTCAAAAGTATTTTAGTATGTTGTAAAGAAAAAAATGTTCAAATGTTTCTGTGATGTATTAATTAACTCTTTAACTTTCATTGACATCTGTTTTTATTTTTCAAAATTTATGAATCTAACAACAGTTTTGGAACCTATGCTAGATATAACAGCCATAATGGGACTTATCAGTCAGTGCCATACATGATACATGCTTGGGTGATCATGTCTCAAAAAAAACATGACTGACAAGACAGAATATTTTCTCTCAGTAGGTTATTACTTTCTGCAGTAGACTTGTTGCCAACCAATGCTATAGAACCCAATCTGTTCTGCTATTTAACTTGTAGCTGGAGAGAGAAGACACAAATTAATACCTTTCTGAAGGGCATTTGTGAATAAGTGAATTCAAGGAACTTGAACTCAGCTCTTTGATTTCTCGTTCTGAGCTATTATTCACTGCACCACAACTACATGGTGTATATACTAAATATAACGGCCATCAGGTGGCGTATGCTGCGCACAACAGCTATCGGAGGACATAACGGCCATTAGGTGGCGTATGCTGCACACAACAGCTATCGGAAGACATAACGGCCATTAGGTGGCGTATGCTGCACACAACAGCTATCGGAGGACATAACGGCCATTAGGTGGCGTATGCTGCACACAACAGCTATCGGAGGACATAACGGCCATCAGGTGGCGTATGCTGCGCACAACAGCTATCGGAGGACATAACGGCCATCAGGTGGCGTATGCTGCGCACAACAGCTATCGGAGGACATAACGGCCATCAGGTGGCGTATGCTGCGCACAACAGCTATCGGAGGACATAACGGCAATCAAGTGGCGTATGCTGCGCACAACAGCTATCGGAGGACCTAACGGCCATCCGGTGGCATATGCTTCACACAACACCTATCGGAGGACCTGACGGCCATCCGGTGGCATATGCTTCACACAACACCTATCGGAGGACCTGACGGCCATCAGGTGGCATATGCTTCACACAACAGCTATCGGAGGACCTAACGGCCATCAGGTGGCATATGCTGCACACAACAGCTATCGGAGGACCTAACGGCCATCAGGTGGCATATGCTGCACACAACAGCTATCGGAGGACCTAACGGCCATCAGGTGGCATATGCTGCACACAACAGCTATCGGAGGAACTAACGGCCATTGGGTGCCATATGCTGCATACAACAACTATTGTAGGATGTATGCTAGATAAAACAACTATTATGGAACAGAGGTAGTAGTAATAATGTTGAGGAAGAAAAAGAACTTCACTGTATTGCTTTTGTGTCTCATTTCAAAAACCAGTGTGGCATTAGGCCAGGCCATTTTAAATTTTAATGAGAATTATTGACAGGGGAGATTGAAGGCAAGACAATTTATAGACTACCTAGTGAGCATGGGTAAATGGATAGCGAAACAGGATTTAGGACAAAATTTATTAAGAGCTAAAAATCTTGAAAGCCATCATTGCCAATGTGCTTCAGGACATAGCTCCTAAAACATGAGAGTTGCCCACAGTATCTGCATTGGAAGATAAAAGAGCAGTTGAAATATTTTAAACTGAAAGAGTGGAAGAGAAAAAAAAGTGTAGAATAAAGGGAAAAGAAAAGTGAAAGAATGAATAAACAGAATGGGGAGAAAAGAGAGAAGAGAAAATTGGAAAGAGAAAAGTAGAATGAGAGTGAGAAAAATAAAAAAGAAAGTAGAGAGAAAAGCCGGAAAAAGAGTAATTGAGAGGAAAAAGAAAAAGTAATGAAGAATGGGAGAGAGGAAAATTGAGCAAAGAAAGAATAAAGAGAAAAGTGTCAAAATGATAGTGAGAGAAGATAGATAAAATAAGAAAGAGAAAAGGAAAATATAGGGAGGAAAATGTGGAGGAAGAAGACATAAGAAAAGAATAAAGAGAAAAAGTGAGAGTGAGAGAAGATAGACATTCTTGTTTGGTCCTGATATAGAGGACATTTTACGATGATTAAAATATTTTAATTTTCAACTGAGGCTAATCTGTCATTTCTGAAAGACTTGCTTAACCGTAGTTCTCTAATATTAAAATATTAACCATTACAAATGTAGAGTGTAATATAACAATCTGGTCCCACCCGAGGAAAGCTGATGCAAGCGGGGGTGTTTTCCAGTCGTTGAAAGGAACGGATGTTTGTTTGACCTTATTTCCGGCAGTAGCGGAAATGGCTACAAAGGCAAACAGAACGGGTGTCTCTGAGAATTATGTGGGCGTGCGTGGGTGAGGCAAAAATCGGAAGTCCCGGTTTGGAGATTATAAAAAGACCTCGGCGCACGGATTTCACCAGAGAGAGACAGAGGCAGACGAGAGAGCCAGACCAGACCAGAGGAGCAACAGATACGACGACACTCCCCCGTCGACCCCTTAGAGGCGCGCTCTCTCACTCTCTGTTCCCTAGGCTACACGGTTCATCGTCATTAATAAAAATACAACTTATATTTTTATATATATGCGTGTTTGTTGTTTGTCGCTATATAACAAGAGTACAAAGTTCTGTACAAGTCAATTGTGTTAGATATGTAATCAGGCGGGGGGGGGGGGGGGTCATGGATAACAGCTCAGAAGGATATACATAAGAACTGAACTGAATTATGCACAAATACCCTTGGGGAAGCTATGAATCTCCCCACCCACTATAGGTAAATAATAGGAGAGGCTGCATTGGCAATCAGTCTAAGAGAAGGAAACCTCTGTTTTCGAAGCTACTCAGAGAGAGTTGGTTTCTATCAGTCTACCTTGCCTAAGACACAACACTATGTCCACAATAAATGTAGTGTGCTCTTATGAACCTAGTGTGTTATAGGACTCATTGTTGTGAGTCGGTCATCAGAAAAATCGAGTTTTATATTCCAGAATGCCAGTTACTTTTGCTATTGGAAAAAATCAATTTTGTTTCCACAAGAGGAACATCTTATATTTACTTAAATAAATACATACATACATATATATATATATATATATATATATATATATATATAGACAAGAGCTGCATTTTTCTTAAAGTGGCCATTCATTTCCTTGTGTTTCACTGATGCAAGCAGTATGAGTGAATGGTGAATGTCAGTTTAGTTGTGGAAAGCACTTTAAACTGAGTTTGCATCTCTTTGTGTTAACTTGTAAATGTCATATTTCCTCTGATAACAGTTGTCATGTGACCGCATTTACCAATCAACTGGCTAAATTGTATTGTCATGTGACTATGCAATCATTATTTCCTGTGTTTTTTCTAAAGTGGTGTTCCATCTATTTGCACATAAATTTAGCTTTCTACCATTGCCAGTAGAAGGCATTTGTTTCATGGCAAAGTGTCTGTTCTGTTGTTGAAACTTAAAGATGTTATGAAATAGCTCACTACATAGTTTGGCTGTGCTGTTTAGTAACTCCGACTGACACCAAATCGGTCAAATTCCGATACCGGCCAGAAGCAAGTGGATGTGTCTAGCCACACTGATGAGCTGTGATACAGCAAAACAGGCTTGTATGTGGATGACTAATTTCTATATATATATATATATATATATATATATATTATGCTCTCATTATGATTGAGCTCTCTGGAGAAGAGAATTTTAAAAACAGTTTCCACTTCTGCTATATGCGTGACTCGTCAGAAATGAATTGAGTTCTTTCAGTGACTGGCATGTGTATACACTGCTTATATACAACACGTTAAAATTTCCCTTCTCTGATTCCATGCACCTATGGCTTAGGGAGTAGCGACTCCAACTGACACCAAATCGGTTGAGTTTTGATCCTAGCCAGAAGCAAGTGGATGTGTCTAACCACACTGATGAGGCTTGTATGTGGATGACTAATATATATATATATATATATATATATAAAAATACACACACACACACACACATGTGTATGCCCGCAGGTGCTCACTGATATATAAATATTTATCCACTGATAATAGAACAGTCCTCAATGTAATGACAGTTATTAGGTATATATTTAATAAACATACATATTATCTTATGAAATGATTTTTTTGAACATTATTTTTCCAGCCAACAATTGGTCGAGAGGCCTAAGCTGCACCTGAATAATTGTTGGCTTCCCCTATATGGATAGGGGTCGCAGGTTCGAATCCTCCCAAATGACATATTTTCATAACAAAAATTTATCGTAAATAATCAGGCCGATAGAAATAAATATGTAATACTGTTTATAAACAGAATATCTACTTAAATATGTGTATCAATCAAAAATAATATTCAAACAAACCATTTCAAATTGTTGGTTGTTTAAAGACCATTTCGTTAATTTTCGTTAATTTCCATAACATATTATCTTGTGTCTAAACCACAGCTTAGTTTCATGTACTACACAATCACCAGAGGCATATTATGAACTGACTGTTTTTAGATTTGAATTTGGTTTTTGGTACTAGTGCTGTTTAAGGTTGTTATAAATTATAAATCTGGGATGTCAATTTTGATCTCAAGGAGACATGGCCCAGTGTATATAAATGTTGGTCAGTTTCAGTGACTTGACCAAAATAGTTGTGAGTTCAATACCAGGCTACAGCAGTTGTGAACAAAGAACTTAAAAGATTTAAGTTAAAGGGTGACCAGAAGCAGCATTGCACATGGAATGAGAATGATATACCCCAGTGATTGTAATAAAGGGCTTGATTCAAACATCTGAAGAAGGCTGGAACATACAATGACCAAAGCCTTGTAAACATGACACTAAAGATGAAGAAAAGAGTCAATTTTTTTCATTTATTAAGTGTATAGTTTTAATTTGGTTTATACTGAAACCTAAAAATGAAAGTAAAATCATAGGAGTTTTTTTTTAAAACCCTCAACATGGTGTTATTTGCAATCTTATGTTAAGACTGTCTTCTAATAATACATCCTGCTAGTTCCTGATATCAATTTACTTACAAGAAAATGTTTTCAGAACAGTTTGTCTCAACATCAATGAAGAAATAAGGCAATACAGATTTTCAGATGAATTATTTTCCATCTTTTGCATTTGTCATTGATTTGTCATGTCCATAAAAAAAAATAATTATGGTGTCAAAAGTAATTATAATAAAATAATTATAATTATTATCAATTCACTCTTTGTAAACCAATAAAAATTGACCCCACCCCACTTTTATAAATATGTGACATTCTCCCAATCAGACAAGCAGTTCACACACACACACACACACACACACATGTGTCAATGAAAATTTTGTCTCCGTCCTGTTTCAGGCCATTTATATATTAGCACTAAAAAAAAATTCAAGAAACTTCAGACACTTCATGTATTTTTTCAAAACATTATTTGGACACTCGTTATAAAAAACGGAGAAAGACTGTATACACTTTGCTTATTCTTCATCTTATTCCAATCCATATTTGATCTATATTTGACCCAGAACTCACAATATTACTCAGTATTACTCTCTCTTATATCCTCCAACACCACACAACGACCAGTTAATAAATAAACCTTTTTTTTGTTGTTTCCACATCTTACTGTTATTTTTACATGTATTTTTGTAGATATAAATTCAAGGGGGTTTATAATTATTTACTCAGTTGTAACTTTCCTACAACTTCATAAAAAAAAAAAAGACCTTGCCCCTACTCACTTGGAGAAATTAACAGAGGAATTAATGCCTTCACTTAAATTCAGACTATTATTCACATATTTGTTATTAACATTTCAGTCATTGTACGCTCTGGCCTTGATCAGGTGTATATTGATCTGAGTAATTGTAATAAAAAGAAAAGAATACACAAAATCAGTGTGTCAACACTAAGTTCAGTTGCAGCTCTGGTGTAAACAGTCCAGCAGGCAATTTACTAACAAAGTCAGTCAGTTAAGTGCCATATGTGATACACACTTGGACGATCATGTCTCGAAAGAGACATGCCTGACTGGGCAGAAGATTATCCCGCAGTAGGTTGCCATTGCTTTTTGCGGTAGACTGGTTGCCAGCGAAGACTATAGAAACCCGATCCTCTTATTTAACTCATAACTGGAGGAGGAAGAGATGTATTATACTGTTAAGTAGTAATTAATGGGGGATCAGTCTATTACTTCATAACAATACAAAACCGGTCCCCCACTTTATGCCCAGTAGAAGCCTTAATCATGTTTTCATCTATCATATTCAGTTAGTTAAGTGCCATACGTAATACACGCTTGGGCGATCGTGTCTCAAAAGAGACATGACTGACTGGGCAGAAGATTATCCTGCAGTAGATTGCCATTGCTTTCTGTGGTAGACTGGTTGCCGACCAAGGCTATAGAACCCAATCTGTCCTGTTATTTAACCCATAACTGGAAGGAATAGATGGATTAATACCTTTCCCAAGGGTATTTGCGCGTAAGTGAATGCAATGAATTCAGATGGAATTCGAACTTGGCTCCCTGATTTCTCGTTCCGAGCCGATATCCAATGCACCACAATGCACATCTGTACTAACAAAAGCAGGGTCACAAATCTACCACCACACCCAACAGTGAAAATTGTACTTTTGCTCACCAAGCACAAAAAATTATATTTTCTCTAAAAGGACAAAAAATCTCTTTCAGTAAGCAAAAGCAATGGCCTTTATTCACCAGGCAATTTTTCTTATTGACCATGCCATACAGGGAGGAAAGAAAATTAGCATAACTTCTGATACTCATAGAAGCTCTTTTTGTGTTAACAATTTTTGGTAATTTTTCTTCAGCAGACTATGTGCAAAACACACACTTTTTCAAGGTAGGTGATTTTCTCTTTCCATACAGTAATCTACAGGGAATTTCAAAACCCTTTATGTAATCTAAACAGAAACAAAACAATTTATAGAATGAAGTTTCTATAAATCAAACAGAATTTCAACCTGTGTCTCTTTGAATATGAAATAAAGAAAAAATATTAGATCTATGACCAGAAACATTTTGCTTAAAGGTAAAATTCAATCCTTGCCTACCTAATTAGTTCTTTGTAATTCAGTTGGTCAAAGCATATTTGATTTACTAATAGCCCCCTCTACTCCAAGAGATGCAGGTTTGAATTCTACCAAAGAGCATAAATTTTTCTTTAATATGATTTCTTGAACATTCAGGCCAGTAGACGAAAATAAACATACTCTCTAATAAATAAACAACATATCTACTCAAATATGTGTATCCACTAAAAATAACATTTAAAGTTATTAAAATCTATTGGATTAATATATATGTAGCTGCTACTTCTAATCTATCAGTTTCTTTACTCACACTTCCCACTTTTTCTTTCAAGTCACATAACTGCCTTGTTTGGGGTGAAAATTTTAAAAAAGTGTGCAAAAATCCAGTTATAACTAAAATATATATCTGTAAAAAGATTATGAATAAAGATAAAAGGGCAACTTAGGCAACATTTCGTATTCTGATCTATATTTTTGAGCATTCTTAAATTTATAAATTCTGAAAAACAAACATTTTTACTTCTGTTTATAAATATTGTTGTGAAATAAAATCTAAATCTAAACTTATTTATAAATGGAACTTTGTCTCTGTGTGTCTGTTACCTATAGACTCTGAAACAGCTGAAGCAATTTTCTTGAAAATTTACACAGTTGTACTATAAGCGTTTGCGAGTGTTCTTAGCTAGGTTTTGTCTTGAGGTACCCCAGATAAATATCGAAAATCACTAATCGAAAAAATCGGGTTATAAAAGGAGCTGTCCGATTTTAATCAAATTTGATACACTCATAGACAAAGACATAAGAAATGATATTCAGAAGATTCAAGGTTGCAGTTCTTACAATAGTGCAGAAAATTGATAATATATATATATATATATAAGGCAAGATGTTTGTGTGTGTATCTGCTTATCTGCCTGTATGTCTGTATTTTTTTCAGCCCTTTCATTTTAGTTTTTGCTTCAGGTTTGGCTCTAAGTAGGTATAATTGTAGTTCTTAGTCTCAGCCATGATACCATTTACTCAGAGGACTTATTTAGCCTTCAAAATTCAGTTTATGTCGAAAAAAACTTATTTGATATCGATAGCAGGAAATCAAAATTTGACTTACATCCATTCAATTTTCTTTCAGTCTACGGTTTCACTTTAACTGGAAACAGCTATTGCTTTTTAGTCATTCGTGCCAATGTCCAAAGAGTCTGAGCTCCAGGACCATGGATTAGTTTTAAAGCTTTCATTACACCCGAGCAATGCCGGTCTATACTGCTAGTATATATATATATATAATGTAATATACTAGGCGCGATTGGTAAATTGTCGCAATTATTTTATTATTTCAAATATTCTTTAGGCTGAGTCTGAGCTCCAGGACCATGGATTAGTTTTAAAGCTTTCATTACACCTGAGCAACAAAGGGCTATACTGCTAGTCTTTATATAAAAGTCCATCAGAGAAAAAAAAATCATATAAGCTAAGAAAATTTTTCCTTTCGTCTTTATTGACATCCACACAGTCAAATATAAATTGGAATTCTGAGAGTTCATTTGATTCATTTTGTAGTTATTACACCAATCTAATCATTTGATTCAGCCTCTTTTCAAGGATACAAATAATATAGAAAGCTTTCCTAAGTTGTAAAGGGAGAAACTGGAAGAGAAAGTAGAAAAAATGAGACCGTCTCCACCTTTGCATGCTGATTTTCTTCCCAAGATCTAAATACCAGTTGTGAGGGAACCCTGTGTACTGCAGCTGCAGCCTGATGGAGCCTAACTCTCTCCAGATTGGTTTGAATTTAGTTTTCCTTCTCCTAGATATGTTTCCATCCAAGGCTAAAGAACCCAGTCTGTTCTGCTATTTAACCCATAGCTAAGAGAGAAGAAAAGGTAAATTCATCCCTTTTACAAGGGTATTAGCGTGTAAGCAAATGCAATAGATATGATTGAAATTTGAACTCGTCTCTGATTTCTAAATCCAAGCTGCTGTCTGTTATTCCATTGTGTCTCCTGAGGAAGGCCAAGAAACAGCTCTGCCATGGCCTATCTTTACAAGAGTCAGATTAGACTAAAAATGAAGTATTTTTTTATTTATTTATTTATTTTTATCATTTTACCTCAAGTTCGGTGGAACCATCACTAGTGCACAGGGGGTTACAGCGAGAAAAAAAAAACTTGGGTACAGGGGCTGTTAAAGAAAAGATAAAAGATGAATGGGATTCAAGAAGATGGTAATTAACATTGCATTATTTTTGTAGATTCTAGCTATCAGGAAGCAAGTAAACAGAAGGGAGTTCCACAGGTGGGAAGTGCAAGAAAAAAACCTCTTCTGCTTTGGCAGAATTAAAAAAAAACTTTCATGTAGTCTTGCAAGTGATAACATATTTTTGACCTTACAGATGCTTTCTCTACAGATTAAATGTTGTTAGCCTTTTACTATGTCCACAGGGCTAAATCACCCTTATTTCCTATGTATTCCATTCATAAGAAGAATCTTTCAGTTAGAGAGCTTCTTCACAAGAATTGTCAACTTTTAGAACAGTCTTCCACATGGGTGCTTCCCCGAACACTACAATCTTAACCCTCTTCAAGTCTAGAGTCAATCATTATCTATCCTCTATATCCTCATAATATTTACTTCCTATTTCCTTCTCTTATTTTCATACCACACACCTCCTTCAGAAACTCACTAGCTTGAGTGGCTCTTATGTTTTTGTATTGGGTGAACAATAGAAAAAAAATTTTACAGCCTTCAGTGTAAAACAATAACAAATGCTTTGAAACTCGCACAAATATAGTAAAAAAAATATACTTAAATATGATAAAAAATATAGTTATAGTAAAAATATATTAAAAATATAATAAAAACATATTAAAAATATAGTTAAACAAATATGGTAAAAATATAGTAAATTATAATAAAAATATAGTTATAGTAAAAATATAGTTAAATATAATAAAAATATGGTTACAGTAAAAATATAGTTAAATATTGTAAAAATATAGTTAAATATTATAAAAATATGGTTACAGTAAAAATATAGTTAAATATAATAAAAATATAGTTACAGTAAAAATATAGTTAAATATTATAAAAATATAGTTAAATATTATAAAAATATAGTTACAGTAAAAATATAGTTAAATATAATAAAAATATGGTTACAGTAAAAATATAGTTAAATATAATAAAAATATAGTTACAGTAAAAATATAGTTAAATATTGTAAAAATATAGTTAAATATTATAAAAATATAGTTACAGTAAAAATATAGTTAAATATAATAAAAATATGGTTATAGTAAAAATATAGTTAAATATTGTAAAAATATAGTTACAGTAAAAATATAGTTAAATATTATAAAAATATAGTTACAGTAAAAATATAGTTAAATATAATAAAAATATGGTTATAGTAAAAATATAGTTAAATATAATAAAAATATGGTTATAGTAAAAATATAGTTAAATATAATAAAAATATAGTTACAGTAAAAATATAGTTAAATATTATAAAAATATAGTTAAATATTATAAAAATATAGTTACAGTAAAAATATAGTTAAATATAATAAAAATATAGTTACAGTAAAAATATAGTTAAATATTGTAAAAATATAGTTAAATATTATAAAAATATAGTTACAGTAAAAATATAGTTAAATATAATAAAAATATGGTTATAGTAAAAATATAGTTAAATATTGTAAAAATATAGTTAAATATTATAAAAATATAGTTACAGTAAAAATATAGTTAAATATAATAAAAATATGGTTATAGTAAAAATATAGTTAAATATAATAAAAATATGGTTACAGTAAAAATATAGTTAAATATTGTAAAAATATAGTTAAATATTATAAAAATATAGTTACAGTAAAAATATAGTTAAATATAATAAAATATAGTTGCAGTTAAAATTACTGAAAATACAGAAATATAAATATAGTAAAAATGTACAATATCTGTTGCAGAAAGAATGATAAAAATACAGTATCAATAGGATAAAGACAATACTGTTAAGAAGAAAGACCTAGAATCTTATGTTGACAAAGTAAGAATATGTAAACCTTGGCGTAGATAGTTTGAAAATCAAAGTAACTTCAAATGTTATCCAGTTTTGAATGACTGACTTGTTCTCAGCAACGCAGAAAATTAACTGGCCTGACTGTGTTAGCTCCAACAGACTCGTTTTTCTGGAAGGCATTGCGTGACAAGGAATTGCCAAAATAAAATTTATGATTGACACTGGTGCTATTACTTTTGTATTACCAATTTCTCCTGTGGACGGAAATGTTTTCGACCCAACACCTGTATCACCCTCATCTGCCAGGGGTAAGAAAAATCAAATGTCAAGAACAAGCGAATCTAAAGATTGGACGTCTTTGTTTAAAATGATCTTTTCAATTGACTTTCATGGTTAGTCATGTTACTAATAGTTTACTGGGCCTCACATTTGGCTCAACCATAGACTGTAAAAACAGGAAATATTTTACTTTTTAATCATTTCACCCCAAGCAATGCAGGGCCACCACTAGTGTGCAGGGAGTTCAGTCAATTGCACTACGTGAGACATGCTTGGGTGATCATGTCTCAAAAGAGATATGACTGACTAGGCAAAAGATTTTCTTGCAGTAAATTGCCATTACTTTCTTCAGTAGATTGGTTGCCAACCAAGGCTATAGAACACAATCTGTCCTGCTATTTAACCCATAGCTTGAGGAAGAAGAGCTAGATTAATATCTTTCCTAAGGGTATTTGTGCATGTGAATGCAATGAATTCAACTGAGATTCAAACTCAGGTCTCTGATTTCTCATTCTGAGCCAATATTCATTATGCCACAATGCATGGGGTGGGGGGGATTATATTGAAAAAAAAACTGGGTACAGTGGGTATTGAAGCAAGGATAAAAGATGAATGGGATTCAAAAAGATAGAAGATGGCAATTGATGTTGCATTTAAATTTTTGAAGATTGTAAATATCAGGGAAGTGAGTAAATGGAAGGGAGTTTCATAGGCAGGAAGTGTGAGAAAAGAAACTGTTCGAGTAGAAGTGGTGGCTGTATTTCATTATTTCAACAATAAAAAGGTGAAACCTAGAACCAATTTAGTAGCATGTTTAAATTCAAGTGAACGGGGCACCATAGAAAAAAGCTCATCAGAGCAGTTGCTATGAAAATATTTGTAGAAAAGACAAAGGGAAGCCACATCACATTGGTGGGAAAGCTACTGAAGTCGAGATACCAGATCAGGACCAGTTACATTGCAGGTCCTTCTTTGGATTTTGTCAAGCACCTCGTAAGAATAGTAGTAGCACCTGACCAGATATGACAACAGTATTCAATGCACAGATGAATCAGTCAGTTAAGTGCCATACGTGATACACGATTGGGCGATCATGTCTCGAAAAAGACATGACTGACTGGGCAGAAAATTATCCCGCAGTAGGTTGCCATTGCTTTCTGCAGTAGACTGGTTGCCAGCCAAGGCTATAGAACTCAATCTGTCCTGTTATTTAACCCATAACTGGAAGGAAGAGATGGATTAATACCTTTCCCAAGGGTATTTGCATGTAAGTGAATGCAATGAATTCAACTGGAATTTGAACTCGGCTCCCCGATTTCTCGTTCCGAGCCGATATCCACTGTACCACAACGTGCAGATGAATAGTAGATTTATAAATATGCATGATGGATTCTGAAGAAAAATCTTTATCTGGCCTGACATAGAGACCCAATCTTTCTAGCAGAAGATACTCTTCAGATTATCCAAGATTATCCAAGATTATCCAAGATTATCCAGAAAATTCGGACTCGTTTAGGAAGCGGAAAGAAAACAACAACTCTTGATCTCTGGTGGAATTTCAAAGGAGTATTGTGAGCTTGTTTCACACAGTCAGACCATCAACAGTAAACTGTATTACCAGCAGCTAGAATGCATGTACAACAACTTAAACAAGGAGTATCCGTCGTTGGTCAGTTGAGGTTCAGCTTTGTTTCAGGAATGCAATTTGAGGCCACACACTGCCTGCTTGACTGAGAAGTTAAAACAGATGAATGGTACATTATTTACATTGTTCGGACTGGCTTACAGCCTGTCACATTGAATACACCGGTTCTCACTCAATCGCCGAAGTTAAAGTGTTGAGCCTGGTCAGTACTTAGATGGGTGACTGCTTGGGAATACCAGGTGCTGTAAGCGTTTAGTAATGGATGTGCATTGTGGTGCAGTGGATATCGGCTTGGAAAGAGAAATCGGTGAGCCGAGTTTGAATTCCAGTTGAATACCCTGCATTCACTTAAGCACTGGTACCCTTGGGAATGGTATTAATCCGTCCCTTCCCTCCAGTTATGGGTTAAATAACAGGGTAAGACTTAGGGACCCTGCCTTTAAAAACAAATCCCAATGAATCTTGATACTCGAAAAAAAAAAAAGTATTACTAGACACAAAACTTATATAAAAACAAAAACAAATTGTTGAAAGAAAAAGGTATTACCAGCAATAAATAAATAAAATTTAGTTGGCAATAAATGACCTGCTGAGGTTGATATGCCATAAAACAAAACAGCCGACTAACCATTGTTCGGACTGTTGTTTTCATCTTTATTGCCATGTTTACAATGTTTCAGCTATTATACACTCCAGCCTTCTTTGGTGCTAAGAATTTTTTAACCAAACCATTTATTTTCATAACTGAGGCAGATTGTCTTCAAGGACACATGGCCCAGTGAATATAGACATTGGTTATTTCCAGTGCCTTTACCCAAAGAGTTGTGAGTTCAATACCTGGCTACAGCAATGGTGAACAAATAATTTAGAGAGTTGAATTCAAGGGAGATACTTACATGTCATTTGGAAGTGGCATGGTGAATGGAACAAGAACAATCTAGTCCAGTGATTGAAATAAATGGTTTGATTCAAAAATTCCTAGCACTTGAAGAAGGTTGGAGTGTACAATGACTGAAACATCGTAAACATGGCTATAAAGATGAGAACAACAGTCTGAACAATGTAAATACTACCTCATCTCAGAAGTCTAAACGAGTACAGATGGATGGTGTTTAGATTCTTCAACATCCTCTGGTCTGTCCTGATGCTTTGCTGAGTGACTATGGCCTATTTCGCTAAATGACACTCTTCTTCCGCAACCAGCGATTACACACTTTTGATGAAGTGAAGGAAGCTTGTTTATAATTTTTTTTATTTAAAACTGGTAGACTGGTATATGGGACAGATTCAGATGCTGATTGGTCGCTAACAATAGATCCTTCAGAATGATCAACTTTATTTTGAAGAATAAATGTTGCTCCATAAAATTTTGTTGTTTTCTTTCTGTTTCTAAGTTAGTCAGAATTTTCTGATCAACCTAATAGAAGAAAGGAAGATTAATTGATATGCAATTAGATCATTCATAGATTTAATCATTAACAACAATCTTTCTCCATTTGTGAGTGAACGACCAAGAAAATATTAAAGTGCTATGCAATTTCATGGAAAAACGACTGTAAAATATTGTGCAGTTTATCGCCAGATAGATACATTTCAGTTTTTTTGGCAAAACCAGTGAAATTTTTGGCAAAAAATGACAAGTCTTCTTCCTGTTCATGTCATGACCTTTCAGGACATGAGCAATCATGGCTCTTCACAACTTATATTTCATATGTCATTTTTGTCCTGTTTTGCCAATTCTCCGTTTTACATAAACTCAATGATTTACTTCCCTTGTGTTTCCAAAGTTGTAATTCTCAAATTGGTTCACTGAATCAGTTCTTTGCAGACATAGTAAAACAAAAACATAACATATAACCAAAGAAGAATAATAAACCAATCAGATTCATCTATTTTATTTTTCAAGAGTCCTAAACACAGAAAACAATCGAAAGGTTATGTTAGCAACCCAAAAATCGGTGCACACATTTAATTCAAAAGGATCTACCGGCTCATGACAACTTTAAAGGAACCACAGCCTACTCAGTGTCACCAAAGATGCCAGCTGAATGTTTAACTAACTCCTTTTATCTTTGTATATATATATAGTATACATTAATAGATATAGTGACGTAAATCAATAAATATATATATATATGAGGATGTGCGTTGTGATGCAGTGGATATCAGCTCGGAACGAGTAATCGGAGAGCCGAGTTTGAATTCCTGTTGAATTCATTGCATTCACTTAGTCGCAAATACCCTTGGGAAAGGTATTAATCCGTCTCTTCCCTCCAGTTATGGGTTAAATAATAGGACAGATTGGGTTCTGTAGCCTTGGTCGGCAACCAGTCTACCGCAGAAAGCAATGGCAACCTACTGCAGGATAATCTTCTGCCCGGTCAGTCATGTCTCTTTCGAGACATGATCGCCCAAGCATGTATCACGAATGGCACTTAACTAACTAACTGAATATAATAGTTAAAAACAATTCAACCTTCTACTGGGCATAAAGTGGGGGATCCATTTTATATTGTTATGAAGTAATAAATTGATCCCCCATAATTATACTTAATATAATAATGTAATATAATATATCTATTCTCCCTTCAGCTATGAGTTAAATGGCAGGACAGATTGGGTTCTGTAGCCTTGATCGGCAACCAGTCTACCACAGAAAGCAATGGCAACCTACTGCAGGATAATCTTCTGCCCGGTCAGTCATGTCTCTTTTGAGACATGATCACCCAAGTGTGTATCGCGCATGGCACTTAACTGACTGACATATGAGGAGGGTATACATATTTATAGTATTATTATTCAAGTGTTAATAAAATAGTGCTCAATGAATGAACAGAGTTGTATATATATATATATATATATATATATATATAGGAAAAACTACTAAAAAGTTGTAAGTTTAAAAAATTTATTTTTTTTGACAGTATTTATTTCTATTAAATACTGTCAAAAAATACATTTTTAAATTTACAACTTTTTAGTAGTTTTTCCTTTACATATTATAACAGTATATGTGAATCATCACTATGTTATTAATAAATATACATATTATTCTATGTTAATAGTGCAACTCAATTTCATACATTATGCAGTCATCAGGTGTATATTTCAAACTGACAGTTTAATAGAATCACTAACAATCTACACAAATCTATCCAATTTCATTCAAGTACCAAGTCTAGCAATAAGGAAATTTTTGTCAATTCTAAAATTAAATACATTAATGCCTGACAAAAAAAATAAACTCAATACTAGTTTAAAAACAAGGTAGGCAGCAATAAGTGGAAATCATGTAAACATAACCATGTTTGGTTTAACTCACCCTTCAGTTGTAACGTTCAAACTAACATTGGTAAACTATTCCTTAACTTAATTCTTAAACATTTCTACCATTCAGCCACACTGAAAATATCTTCAAAAACAATGTCAAAGTCAGTTGCATTAAAAACATAGATAAATATATTTCTTAACATAATGCTAGAATATCAAATAAATATTTGACCCACATAAACAAAATCCATCACCCAACTAATAGCAATAATAATAATAATAATAATAGCAATAATAATAATAAGTAAATACAAACAAGATTTACATTTAGTAGATTCTGTAGAAAAGCAAAACAGAAGCCAAGAACCAACTTTTGCGGCAAAAAATATGAAAATGAAAGCCAAAGATAAAGCTCTTGAACAGATGAAACAGCGCTGGCGAGACAAACCTCTGCATGGCCAAAATCCAGAACGTGCCAATAAATCCAATGTTGACAAAGTTAATACTCATCGATGGTTAAGTGCATCTGGATTAAAGTCTGAAACTGAAGGCTTTATTCTTGCAGCACAAGACCAAAGTCTTTTCACTAGAAACTTTCAGGCAAATATTATGCAAAATAATATGGATCCAAAATGCAGGTTTTGTGATAAGCACCAAGAAACAATAGACCACCTAATCTCAGGCTGTTCTGTGCTTGCTCCAAATGAATATAAAAATCGCCACGATAGAGTTGGGCAATATTTACATTGGGCAATGTGCAAACATTATGGAAAAGCTGTAAACAAACAATGGTATGAACATCACCCAGCACTGGTTACAGAAATAGATGTAACCATTCTATGGGATTACACCATCTACACAGACAGAAAAATTGAAGCAAACAGGCCAGACATTATTGTTAAAAACCAGAAGGAGAAAACTTGTCTATTAATTGATATGGCTTGTCCAGCGGATTGTAACATAGCAATCAAGGAATTTGAAAAACTGTCAAAATATAAAGACCTGGAAATTGAAATAGAAAAAAATGTGGAAATTGAAAACAAGAGTTGTGCCAGTGATAGTAGGTGCACTTGGAATGATAAAAAATGGAACAAAACAACACATTGAAAGAATCCCTGGAAACCCCAGCTTAAGAGATATACAAAAAATTGTCTTATTAAGTACAGCCCACACACTAAGGAAAACTTTATCTATGTAATGCTAGGGATGATAGGGAAGATAGAAAAACATGAAATGGAGCCATAACAACACGCCACTACCTGCCTTAGGTCTCCCCGCAGACTTGGTTGGTAGTGAGACAAAAGCAGAAATCGAAATATGATGAAAAAATGACATAATAATAATAATAATAGCAATAATAACTCTTCTAAAAATAATTGCAAACTGCTGAAAAAAAAAATCTGCCCATTTAATGGCCAATGTATGTGTGAAAGTATTGTTTATAGAGCTCGAGTTCATTTGGATGATAATGATGTTAAATTTTAATTTGGATGTACTTCTAACAAGATGGAAGATAAGATTTCATAACCAATTATTGTCTTTAAACAACAGTAAATACAGCAAAAGTACTGCTTTATTAATACATTATTGGAAATTAAAAAATAGCAGTAAGAACGCAATTATTACCTGGAATATCATAGCTAAATCCAAACATTACAATGGAAAAGGAGATAAATGTAATCTATGCCTTTTAGAAAAACTTTCGTCTTAAACCTTTTCAATAATCCAAATTTGCTTAATAAATAAAGTGATTTAATGACGACATGCTGTCATAGAAAAATACTTAAATTCTTCGACCCAGATTGATATAGATCCCTCTTTACATTTGCCTATTTCTTTCTTTCTTTCTTTCCCCCACTCAGTATTACTTTTAACAGTTATGAATTAAACCCCTTTTATTTTTGCTCCTTACATTTTTCATTCTAAATTTTACCTCTCAATTTTTGTTCATTTTTCATTTATTTTATATTATTCTTATTTTTATTTTATCTTATTTTTATTCAAAATTTAAAAATTTTAATTATCCCTCACTTTCTATGTACATAAAACTCATGATTTACGCCCCTTTCATTTCTTCTCCCTGCATTTTATTATTTTCAATTTTAATTTTTAATTTTTATCCACATGTAACTGTAGAATATTTAAATTTTTAATCTTGTCATTAAAAAAGCAGTAACTTAACATAAGATTTAATTCCCATGAACATCAAGTGAACTTAAATTCAAATCTATTAAACTATCAGTTAGAAATATGCACCTGATGATTTCATAATGCATGAAAGTCAAAGTTATGCAACTGACATAGGATAATATGTATATTTATTAATATATTATATATAATATTCTGTGTCTATGGCACGACTTGGAGTTTCATGCACTATGCAATCATCAGGCACATATTATGAACTGATCCTCTCCAGATTTGAATTTTTATTCTTGGTTTTTGTGCTGTTTTAGAGTATTGTAAATTATAGATCTGGGGTGCAATTTTTCAATTTATAAAATGTCTAATTTAATTTGTTTATTCCAAAACTTAAACATGAAATTGAAAAGCAAAATCATGGAAGTGATAAGAATTAAATATAAAAATGGTAGGGGCAGAATTTGGATGTATGTTTTAAGGGAAACCACTTGTGTTTATTTATTTACAATGAATAAAGGCACTGGAAAATGAAAATATATATATATATATATATATCAGTCAGTCAGTTTAGTATTATATGTGATACATTCTTTCGTGATCAAGTCTCAAAAGAGACATGACACACTGAGCAGAAGATTTTCATGCTGTAGGTTGCCATTACTTTCTGTGGCAGACTGGTTGCACACAAAGGCTATAGAATCCAATCTGACCTGCTATACATCAAAGGTTTGGACCTTGATCTACAAGTTACCTGATTTTGGTTGAATTTGCATAAGGCATCTCTGAAGAGAAGAATTCGTAAATTCTATGCATTTTGGTGATTTCTGCTGTACTCTGTAAATCGATTTAATAAATTTTTGTGTACATCAAAGGTTCATGTCATGATTAATAAGTGACCTGATTTTGGTTGAAACCAGACCTAGGGTTTTGGAGGAGTAGGGTTCTTTAGAATGGAGATGCACAGGCAGATATATCCATATGTATATATATATATATATATAGTCATCTGCAGACAGATCTGTTTCGCTATATCACAGCTCATCAGTACGGTTAGACTCCGATTACTTCTAACCCAGGATTGAAACCTGACCAAACTGGTGTCAGTCAGCGATTCTACCTCTGGGCTATGGACGTTCAGTAGAAGAAGGCAGACTATTGTTTTTTTTAGCATGTATATTGTCATTATACACACCCAATATATATATATTGATTGTTTAATACTTAGTTTTTAGTTGTAATATGGTTAGACCAGTACACATTTGTCTTAAAAAGTGTTCAATACAATTATATTGTAGAACTTTTGAATATTTTCCATTTTTAAATGAGTTATTTCGCTACCCAGGTTTCTACCATGAGTGGTGTCTTCAGGCGATTTTTAAATAACTGATTTTACTGTTTACCGTTTTTCTTTTTAAGAATGTTCTTGTAATGGTTTTTTATTTGAATGTTCACGTGGCAGAGAATTTATGAATGCACAATTTTAAAATTAAAACGGATTATGGTGTTTTCATTCATGGTTGTATGAACCTAAGAGGTTATGACGAAATGCATCCACGCTAAGAAATACCTCTTAAATAAGAAATGCAACTATGGATGAAAACGCCATATTCCTTTTCAATTTAAAAATTGCACATTCATAAATTCTCTGCCATGTGAACGTGCAAATAAAACATTGTTACAAGAGCTTTCTTAAAAAGAAAAAAGGTAAAATCAGTTATTAAAAATCGCCTGAAGACACCACTCATGGTAGAAACCTGGGTAGCGAAATAACTTGTTTAAAAATGGAAAATATATATATATATATATATATATATATATATATATATATATATATTTTAAACACATTGTGTTAAACATTAGACAACTTAGTCTTGCAGATTTTCTTTTGTATCTTCTCATATTTTCTAATGAGGCTTTTTATTTCCAAATTATATTTATGTAAAAATTGTGCAAAGGTTATTTGAATGTCATCGTTCATCATCAGGGTCAAAATTACAGTTTAAACATCAAAATTGCCTTGTATATATAACCACTCTTCACACATATACATACAAACCTTTTATTTGAAACCAAGCATTTGACAATGAATCTACCAGAAAAAATCAGAATGTGGAATGAGTAAACACTAAACACTTCAAATACCTTGGTCTATGGATCAGTTATAGCAAATTTAGTATAAGAGAAAAGGAAATTAAACATACAGGTAGCAATGTCTAAAACCACTAATTGCTACAGAACTATAACATTAGCTTACTAACTTGAGTCATGTTTTTAATGTGTAAATAACATTACGTCAACATTTAAAGAAGCTTGCAAGTGGTTATGATCTACAGTTAACTGTGCGTTAAACAACTTATGTTGTGCAAGAAAACTGCATTTCTTTCCTCAGTAGAAAACCTATTTGATATATATATCTATATGACTATTTTTATCGCTATCTATATATCTATGTCTATATCTGTATCATTTTATGCATGTCTATATCTATAACTATCTATCTCAGTCTCTGTCTGGCTATATCTATATTTACTCTGTCTGTGTTGGTATCTATACTGTCTGTCTGTGTCTGTACCTACCATGCCTGTCCGTGTCTGTACCTACCATGCCTGTCCGTGTCTGTACCTACCATGTCTGTCCGTGTCTGTACCTACCATGTCTGTCCGTGTCTGTACCTACCATGTCTGTCCGTGTCTGTACCTACCATGTCTGTCCGTGTCTGTATCTACCCTGTCTGTCCGTGTCTGTATCTACCCTGCCTGTCCGTGTCTGTATCTACCCTGTCTGTCCGTGTCTGTATCTACACTGTCTGTCCGTGTCTGTATCTACACTGTCTGTCCGTGTCTGTATCTACACTGTCTGTCCGTGTCTGTATCTACACTGTCTGTCCGTGTCTGTACCTACTCTGTCTGTCCGTGTCTATATCTATTGATATCTATGTCTATGCCTACACTACCTATTTATCTGTGCCACAGAATCGATTCACTTGTAGGAACAGATTTATAACTGGTGACCAGATTTAAAGGTTTGGAAAACTAAAAAGCATAATTATCCAGTCAATTGGTTCCATTTGAAATGACCGTGTGGTTTATTCTCTAATATGCCTGATCAAATTAAGCTGGCTCAGTTGAAAATAATTTTCTTTTTTTTTTCAATAAACCAATTGCAAGAATTATCAATTTGTTTTTTGAGATCTCTGATTTGTTGCTAATTGTTTGTGATGTCTTCCTGCCATTTGTCAATTGTTGCATGGAGATATATGTGTGGCCATTCCACAAACTTTAGAAATTAAAGAAACAATAATACAAAAAAACTATAAAGTAATTCCATTTGCAAACAAAAATAGTAATAGTTAATGACAAACATTAAAATGTGTAACAGGCTGGGAGACTCAAAATGAAACGCCCTAAGGAAAACATAAATGACAACAGCAAACAGCCATTTTGATGAAAGAATGGCAAAAAAAAAGAGTAGATGTCAGCTGAAATTTTTGATTTACTGAATAAATGACAGAAGGTAACCTTGAGAAATGGCACAACAATGTATGCATTCAAATAAAAACATCAGAAAGAAAATGAATGGAGGTCAAAGAATAACTTCAGAAGTGAAGGCAAATATATAAAAAATGTACGAGGTCAAGCAAAGACTTTGGTAGTGAAGGCGAATATACCAAAAAAATGTGCCATCTCAAGCAAAGACTTTGAAATCGAAAGCAAATATACCAAAAAATGTACCAGGTCAAGCAAAGACTTTGAAATCGAAGGCAAATATACCAAAAAAAATACCAGGTCAAGCAAAGACTTTGGAAGTGAAGGTGAATATACAAAAAAAATGTACCATCTCAAGCAAAGACTTTGAAATCGAAGGCAAATATACCAAAAAATGTGCCAGGTCAAGCAAAGACTTCGGAAGTGAAGACGAATATATCAAACAATGTACCAGGTCAAGTAAAGACTTTGGAAGTGAAGGCGAATATACCAGAAAATGTACCAGCTCAAGCAAAGATTTCTGAAGTGAAGGCGAATATACCAAAAAATGTACAACCTCAAGCAAAGACTTTGGAAGTGAAGGCGAATATACCAAAAAATGTACGAAGTCAAGCAAAGACTTTGGAAGTGAAGGCGAATATACCCAAAAAATGTACGTGGTCAAGCAAAGACTTCAGAAGCTAAGGCAAATATACCAAAAAACGTACGTGGCCAAGCAAAGACTTCGGAAGTGAAGGCGAATATACAAAAAATGTGTTAAGTCAAACTTCAGAAATCAACATGAATAAGCAAAGAATTCTGACAGAAGGTAAAAAGAAAAATTGTTTTCTTGGGATGGAAACCTAAAAGGAAACTGATACTTAACATCATAAAAAAGCTTAAGTATTTGGGACATTTCATGAGGAAAGCGGGCTTAGAGAATTATATACTCACAGGACAGATAGCGGGAAAGAGAGACAAGGGAAAGCAATGTGTGACATATTTAATGGGCTTGAGCAAATAGATGACAAAACAGGATTTGGCAGGAGTAATAAGAGGAAGTTTATTAAGAGCTACAAGGAATAGGAAAATGTGGAGGGCCATGATCATCTATGTCCTCAAGGTACATGGCACATAGAAGAATGTTGTTATAAGTTGCTGGTAAGATTTTGATATTTATTCAGTTTCTTTCTCTGAATTTTTTTGGTTTTGCTGTATTTTATTTGCCTTCTTATGAGGCCAATTATGATATTGGTTTCATGTATGGTCTGCATGCCTATCTATATTGTTAAACATGCCTGCTTCTGATATTACCCAATTACTACTAATGTGTAGATGCTGTATGAAAAACAGATGCCCAGTGACTAAGTTTATTTTTGCTGTGTATCAAAAGTAACAGCCCAACATGCAAATTGCAAATTACAAATTGGAGATACAAAAATCAAACAATGGTAAGAATTGAAATATCTGGGAAGTGGCTGGAAAATGCAATACAGAAATTCAAAAGCACATGGTGATGGTGAAAGATTGTGAAGTCACTCACATCATTCCAACAGAGATAGCCTCTTGTTTACAGGAATAAATACATTCAAGGAAATAACACTAAAATCTTATTAAATTGTCAATTAAAATCATATAATATATATATATAAAAAAGGCAATCTGAGTCTGTGTGTGACTGTAAGCTATGCACACCTACATTTTTTAAGCTACACCATTCAAACTTTCTCGGGACACATATCTACAGGGAAGCCAGGTCGTCACATACTTTTTCAGCTTAAGTTCAGCAATTTTCCTTTTTGCAATTTTTGGCCAATGGTGCCGATCGTTTACATTCGCTCCATAAAACATCTAAGATCTAAGATGGTTGCTAGATTATGTCACAGAAATCAAATCGCACCTGTCAAATGTGACTAAAAAACGAGCCTTTATATTTAATTTTTATTCTGACATTTATATGTGAATGTTTTTCCCCGTAATTTTGAAACAAAAATATTTTAAAAGTGTTTTTTTTTTTAAACAAAAACAAAAATGTGAAAAAAAAAAGTGCCAATGATTAATTTAATTATTTAAGTCTTTTTTTTTTTTCAGATTTAATATTTCATACTTCAGAAAATAAAATTGAAAAAAAAATAAAGCTTCTTTATTTATTTATTTTTTTTTGCTAAATATTTTATGCAGGAAATCAACTGTCTGTAAACTCGTGTAACATTAATGTAACTTTTTCTGCTAAAATTAAATATCTACATTTTAAAATATTCTTCGAAAGTTTCTGAATTGAGAGCGTAATAGTTTTATATTTCTAATTTCAGTAAAACAAAAATAATTTTTATTTCTATGTTAAATTCATTTAGTCAATAAAAATGTAAATATTTTCCCCCATAATTTTGAAACAAAAACAAAAGCGATTTTGTTTACAATGTCACACAAAACATCAAATCATGTTTATGCAAAACAAAAGAAAATACATTTTTTTAATGCTTCTCCTACTACTAAAATGTTCTGAGTTGCACGATGCTAGTTTTATTTATTTCTGAGTCCTCGGGTGTGTGTATTTTAATTTTAAGGTTGCATGTAGTAAAGGAAGAAATTAACTTCATTTGATAACAAGCAAGGTGCCAAGGTGAGAAAATGGATGTTTTAACTCTTTGAGGATTGGTAGCAGTGTTGGTTGTTTTTAGGCCCAAAGAGTCCGTTTCTCTGGCAGGAAAGTTTTTGTTGCCTGCTGGGAGAACTTTTATTATTCTGGTCTTACTTATTTAATTTTAATCAAATTTTTAATGTTGTTTTGTTTTATTTTATTTATGATATCTATTATTATTTTCTATTTTTATTTATTAATAATAATGTCCCTACATGATACATTCTAAAAGCTAAGCAAAGTATTAAGAAACAGAAAAATTTTGTTAGAAACAAACAGAAAAAGTACTGAATTGTTATGTAATATCAGTCCTCTTGTATCACAGTGAATGCTGGATAATCTCAGAGATGAATAGACTTGAAGCAACAAAAATATAGTTCTACAGAAGGATGCTGAGAATACTATGGACTGAACATGTTAGCAATGACATTTTAGAGAAAATGGAAACAAAATGTCACATATGTAACATCATAATGAGAAAAGAGGGCTTAGAAAATTGGGCACTTACAGGACATATTAACTAGGGACAGACGAAAGAATCACATAACCAACCTAGCAAACTTGTTTAAATTTACTTGGAAACAAAGAAGAGTACTGAACTCTTATGTAATATCAGTACTCCTACATGGTAGTAAATGCTTGATAATTTCCTCACAGACTAAGAGATTTCAGGTTACAGAAATGTGGTTCTACAGAAGGATATTGAGAATACCATGAACTGAACATGTGAGCAACAATATTTTAAAGAAAATTGTCATCTACATGTTTAATATATTACCATGACTTGGCAAAAATATGATTGACAAAAATAAATTTTGGGCATGGCTGGTGGCGATGGAACACAACATCAAAATACAGAAATACAGGTCATGGCCAACAAAGATATGATTGACATCAAAGGCACAAAACACAAGCAACAGCAAAAACTTTAAAGATGATAACTGTCAAAAGTAATTGTCAGATGTATATTGCCATAGATGATGTCAATTAAGTGACAACCTGAAATGCAAAAAGCCATAGAAATTTTAGGTTATATAAAGCTGGCGTTTCTAGCTGAAGAAACAGCAGATAAAGGAGAATAGAAGGGAACGCAGGAAGGAAACAGAGAACGCCCTGACAGCTTCTGCATGTGTGATTCTCTCTGGCTGTACTCTTACTCCACACAACATTCACTGATAAAGAACAAAGATATAAGTTTATAATTTTATATATTGTTACGAGGATATATCTTTGTTCTTCATCAGTGAATGTTGTGTGGAGTAAGAGTACAGCCAGAGAGAATCACATATATATTAACAATGTCTAAAAAGTTATTGTAAGTGATTCTATTGAGTCCTACTTGTTATTACAAAAAAGTTTTAATTCATGAAGTAGTTATAAAAATAGAGAAATTAGGAACAAAACATTTTGGGAAGATGCTAGAATGTTTGAGAAAATTTGAGTAAAATCGTGAGAATTCAAAATGTTCTAGAAATATGCAAATTAGGTGTTAGCCTCCTCTAAAAATAGGTTTTGGGAAGAGAGCAGTTAGTTGTTAACAGAATTTGCTGACATTATCAACTCTGGCTTTGATTCAAGGATTTATATCCAGTTGAAAGAATCTCTAAGAAGAGTTGCCGATCAACTAAAATCTGAAGAGAACCTCATGGAACTAAAAGGGTAAATAGATTTTTTGAGCTTTTCATTGACCATACTGGAAATTATTCATTATATACACATTTAAGGATTTCTAAAAAGTATAGCACTTAAACTACCTCGCTAACTTGACTGGGTAAAGATACTGACCCTTCCTTCCCCTTCGTAATACCTTGCCTGCCAGTAGTAAGCTCTATGCTTCTGTTTTGAATGCAAGAAATTGTAAATTTTGTATATATATATCATTTTGTGTTTATCTTAAATTGAATATTTTTATGTGATTTAACTCTGAGTTTGGATCAATCATTTTTTTTTCTTTTGTTACAATTAACATGTAACAAAATGTGTTTCTTGTTGTCTCTCTAGATCTAGCAGCAGTAAATAACACAAGAGATCTGATAAAAAAAATATTAGGATTGTGCTATATTAAGAAAACTACAATAAATATCAATTCAACATTTAATCTCCTTTGAAGTAGTCTCCCATATGAAGTCACACACTTCATCCAGTGTCATTTCCTTTGATGGAAGCATTGCTGGAACTCCTGTTTTGGTATAGTTAGCAGCTGCTTCATTGCATTTTTTTGGATGTCTTGACATCTTATTCCTTTCATGTGGAATTTTATTTTTAAGAGGAGAAAGTCACAAGGGATATGATCTGCAGAATATGCTGGTTGTTAAACTTGGGGTTGTTTGGACTTGGCAAAAACAGCTGTACAAGCCGCAGTCACTGATAAAACCTCTGTGGCATGGTGAGATGCCCACACTCTACACACTTTCCTTCCTTGCTATAAAGAATAGAAATGAGTGAGAATTTAGTGTGCATGCATGGCAGTCCAAGATCAAGCCATGCCAAGTGGCTTCATTCTGCATATTTTAGCTCCATTACAATAGCAACAGTCTTGATGTTTTTGATTAGACCTTGTACTTAACATCAGGAAGAGACTTCTGAAATTTCTATGGCAAATATTGAGGAGAGAGGGCTTGAAAAATTCAATAGTCACAGGACTGATTGAAGGGGTTGTTTAGACTTGGCAAAACTACTGTACAAACCATGGTCACTGATGGAATCTCTGTGATGTGGTAAGATTACCACACTCTACACACTTTCCTTCCAAGCACTGCTATAAAGAATGGAAGTGAGTGTAAATGTTATAATTTAGTGTTCATGCATGACAGTGTCCAAGATCAAGCTATGCCAAGTGGCTTCATTCTGCATATTTTAGCTCCATTACCATAGCATTGTGTGCGTTATGGTGCAATGGATATTGACTTGGAACGACAAATCGGGAAGCTGAGTTCGAATTCCAGTTGAATTCCTTGCAGTCACTTATGCACAAATAACCTTGGGAAAGGTATTAATCCATCTCTTCTCTCCAGTTATGGGTTACAAAATAGGACAGATTAGGTTCTATAGCCTTGGCTGGCAACCAGTCTACTGCAGAAAGCAATAGCAACTTAATGCGGGATAATCTTCTCCTCAGTCAGTCATGTTTCTTTCGAGACATGATTGCCCAAAGCGTGTATCACGTATGGCACTTAATTGACTGACCATAGCAACAGTCTTGATGCTTTTTGATTAGATCTTGTACTTAACATCAGGAAGAGACTTCTGACATTTCTATGGCAAATATTGAGAAGAGAGGGCTTGGAAAATTTGATAGTCACAGGACTGATTGAAAGCAAGGGAGATAAAGGAAAACAATGCATAACCAATCTGGAGAGCTAGAGTAAATGGTTGATAAAACAGGATTTAGAAGAGATAAAGAAACTACAAAATTGATTAGGAGATACAAAGAACAGGAAACAGGAAATTGTGGAGAGACATGATCGCCAACGTATCAAAGAAGTAGAATATTTACTCATATCAAAAGGATCGATTGCTACTATGGTGACTTCAAAGGAGTTCAGATAACTGTTACTGATAAAATCACCACCTATATAAGCAGACATCCCAGTAGATAATTGATTTCCTTGCAACTTCCTTCCCTTCTTTCTGAATGTCAAACCTGTTTCTTCTTAAACATACATGATAAAAAGTTAACTTGTGTCTGAATGTGACAACTTCTATAACTTTATTTTTGGTTCCCTGGCTGTTGATGTTGTCTCTGGTGGTTCATATGTCCAGTAAGTGACCATGGGTTTTACAAGCAATCTTAACGCTTGCTGCATTGGTATTTGTGACTTGCAATACTGCGTAAATCTACTTGCTGACCTGCACATTTTCATACACTTTGGTGCTTCTGCTACGTATTTAGAGATTCTTTGTAAAATACAAAGAATTATCTGCTATGTTATTGGTTCTAACCTGTCATCTCAGCTTCAATCACTTTCCCACCACCATAATATATCTTCCCTGTGCCATTTCTATTAATATTTACATGGTAATTGTTCTGACGAGCTTTCATCTTTGGTATCTAGACATTATGAATTTAAGGATGCTAATAGATTGGAGCCCAAAATGCCAAATACAGGTGGGGAATACTAAAATCAAGCAGGTGAAAAAATTTAAATATCTGGGAAGTGTTCTAACAGAAGACAGAAAGTGCGACAAAGAGATCCGAAGACTAACTGGCATGGCAAAGGATGCGTTCCAGAAGCTGAGTAGAGTATTAAGAGACAGGAATATTTCACTAGAAACAGAGAGATGAGTATTGGATTGCTATGTGATATCGGTTCTTCAATATGGCAGTGAATGTTGGATAATATCTTCGAAGATGAAGGAAAAGCTTGAAATGTGGTTCTACAGAAGGATGCTGCAGATATCATGAACCAAGCATGTGAGCAATGACAAGGTTTTGGAAACGATGGAGATGAAAAGGAAATTAATACTGAACATCAGGAAGAGAAAACTAAAGTTCCTGGGACATGCAATGAGGAAGGAGTGCTTGGAGAACCTGTTACTAACAGGCCAGATAGAGGGGAAAAAGAGACAGAGGAAAGTAGCGGATAACATATTTGAAGGACCTGATCAAGTGGATGACGGAACGAGGGTTGCATGGTGCAATAGGAGAAAGCATGCTAAGAACCACCAGGGATAGGGAGATTTGGAAAGCCATGATTGTTTATGTCCTGAAGGAACAGGGCACATAGAAGAAGAATTTACTAATTCCACATCCTGCCAGGAAAATGCATGATTTTTCAGACATTTTTTTAACACTGTTTTTGCTGATGTATTCTTTGCTCTTGAAAGTGTTGTATGAAGTTTCAGTTAAGGTTTCTATAATGGACTGCCTTTGAAAGCACATTACTACTAAATTTTTGATTTGATTACTTGGGACTATTTGGGATACTTTTAAAACAAGCTGAATTACCTTGGGCTACTAATGAGAAGCATACAGTAAAATGTATCACATTTTACTTCCTGATGAACAGTGTCTCATCAGGTAGTTAAAAATAATGGTTAACTATTGTTAACCATTATTGTTAACTACCTGATTAGACATTGTTCTTTCAATGTCGAAACAAAATGTACAATTTTGTAGTATTTTCTAGTTTGCATATATTCCAACGTAATAATCGATAATATATATGTATACATATATATAAAGTAGAATCCTTGTTACTTGGTAAGGTAAATTCCACAGGGGATTAAATCCAATGAGAAATCAATGTTATGATTTAACAGAGTATATAATAATAGTGAAAATAAGTTGGATGTTTTTATAAATCCGTTGGTAATATTTTATTTCATGACTCTCTTATAGGCCGCTCATCAGACCAAATTCATACAACAATGAATGGGTTAAAATTATCCAGACAGAAAGAATCAAAGAAAGAGGAATATATATATATATCTATCGGAGTTTAACCATACTGATGAGCTGTGATACAGTGAAACAGATCTGTCTGCGGATGACTAATATATATATATATATTTATTATAAATTATATTTTAGAACATGTACATAATTTTTCTATATATAATCGCTATGAAGGCATGTTTGTTTCGGCATTGGAGCCCCCATCAGTGCAGCACATCGCCTGATGAGGCATTGGGGTTCCAATGCCGAAACGAACATACCTTCGTAGCGATTATATATAGAAAAATTATGTACATGTTCTAAAATATAATTTATAATAAATATTCATAGCTCTATATATTATATTATATATCAAGCACTGTTTTAAATTAATGTTTTGGACGTTGAAAGAATTCTTCGTTCTGTATTCACTCGGAGATATATATATATATATATATATATATATATAATTTCTCTCTTGTCATGCTGAGGGGTTTGAATTATTTTTTTTATGTCTTAATGTAGAATACTCAGTAGCAGTCACATCGACCTCTATATATATATATATATATATATATATATATATATTGACCTATATATTGTCATTATTTTAGATAGTATATTGATATAAATATTTTGCCATCATTTTTGAGGGTACGGGCCCAATCATGTGTACACATTATTTTTGACATAGTCTCTTCTTCTGTTCCTCTTTTATCTAATCATTTACTGTCTTTCTGCTTTCTCTCTCTTCTGCTTCTTCTCCTCCTTCCACATCACTTCCTATCTCTCTCTTTCTCATCCATTCATACCCCTCACAAAAGTATTGAATTATATGATGAGATGAGAAGAGGTTTAATTTTAATACTTAGCCGAGCTAATCGAACATCATTAAACGCATATATTAGACTTTATTTTTGTCCAACACAAAATCTCGAACTGAGAGGAAATAATTACAGCATCGACTTAAAGAGAAGCCATTTGTTCTTCTGATATCTCCACCACAACCACCACCACCACATTGGGCCAGTCCGTCTCATATTGTTATTGCCTCTTGCGAACAGTGAAAGAGACGGCCAATTGGCTGAGTAACTTTTATAAACACAGCTATCACTCAGTAATGTCATTTGTAAATAGAACACACATACGGTCTCGTTTTTTTTTGTCTCTTTTCTCGTCAACCGTTTGTTTCTATTTTTCTTTTTGCGTCTGTCTCATTCTCCAACCAATTCTGTTTCCTTCAAACTCATTCTGTGTACATGTTCCTTTTATTTTTTCACCCCCTGTCTGTCTGTTAGTCTCTGCCTCTATTTCTCTTATCATCTCTATACCTTTTTCTCTATCTCTTATTCTCCCTCCCCAGCTTTATTTATAAACAAACTCTTCCTTCATCTAGCTATTATTCTTTTCCTCTCTCCCTTTTCGTCTATTTTATTCTCCTCTTATTCTCTCACTCTCTCTCTCATTTTCAGTTCCTCTCTGTATCTTATTCTCTTTCAAACTTTGTCTTATTCTCTCTCAACCTCTGACTCATTCTCTCCTTCTCGTCTACTGTCTCTTCCCTTCTCGTCTACTGTCTCTTCCCTTCGTCTACTGTCTCGTCCCTTCGTCTACTGTCTCGTCCCTTCCTTTTCTGTTTGACTCCTCTTCTTTTCTGCCTCTCTCATCTTTCCTTTTTCTTTGTCTTATGCTTACTATCTCTGCTTCTCTCTCTGTATCTTACCCTCTCTCCTTACCTGACTCCAACTCTCTTTCTCCTTCCCTGACACTTTATATTTCTCCTTCCCTTACACCTGCTTTCTCTCTCTCCTTCCCTTACTCCTGCTTTCTCTCTCTCCTTCCCTTACTCCTGCTTTCTCTCTCTCCTTCCCTTTCTCCTGCTTTCTCTCTCTCCTTCCCTTACTCCTGCTTTCTCTCTCTCCTTCCCTTACTCCTGCTTTCTCTCTCTCCTTCCCTTACTCCTGCTTTCTCTTTCTCTCCTTCCCTGTCTCCTATTTTTCTCTCTCCTTCCCTGTCTCCTGCTCTATCCCTCCCTCCTTCCCTGTCTCATGCTCTATCCCTCCCTCCTTCCCTGTCTCCTGCTCTCTCTCTCCCTCTGTACTTCCCTGTCTCCTGCTCTCTCTCTCCCTCTGTACTTCCCTGTCTCCTGCTCTCTCTCTCTCCCTCTGTACTTCCCTGTCTCCTGCTCTCTCTCTCCCTCTGTACTTCCCTGTCTCCTGCTCTCTCTCTCCCTCTGTACTTCCCTGTCTCGTCTCCCTCTCTCTCTCTCCCTCTCTCTCCCTCTGTACTTCCCTGTCTCCTGCTCTCTCTCCCTCTGTACTTCCCTGTCTCCTGCTCTCTCACTCCCTCTGTACTTCCCTGTCTCCTGCTTTCTCTCACTCCCTCTGTACTTCCCTGTCTCCTGCTTTCTCTCTCTTTCTCTGTACTTCCCTGTCTCCTGCTCTCTCTCTTTCTCTCTCTCCCGTACTCCCTGTCTCCTGCTCTTTCTCTCTTTCTCTGTACTTCCCTGTCTCCTGCTCTCTCTCTCTTTCTCTGTACTTCCCTGTCTCCTGCTCTCTCTCTCCCTCTGTACTTCCCTGTCTCCTGCTCTCTCCCTCCCTCTGTACTTCCCTGTCTCTGCTCTCTCCCTCCCTCTGTACTTCCCTGTCTACCTGCTCTCTCTCTCCCCCTGTACTTCCCTGTCTCCTGCTCTCTCTCTCCCCCTGTACTTCCCTGTCTCCTGCTTTCTCTCTCTCCCTCCCCCTGTACTTCCCTGTCTCCTGCTTTCTCTCTCTCCCTCTGTACTTCCCTGTCTCCTGCTTTCTCTCTCTCCCTCTGTACTTCCCTGTCTCCTGCTTTCTCTCTCTCCCTCTGTACTTCCCTGTCTCCTGCTTTCTCTCTCTCCCTCTGTACTTCCCCTGTCTCCTGCTTTCTCTCTCTCCCTCTGTACTTCCCTGTCTCCTGCTTTCTCTCTCTTTCCCTCTGTACTTCCCCGTCTCCTGCTTTCTCTCTCTTTCTCTGTACTTCCCCGTCTCCTGCTTTCTCTCTCTTTCTCTGTACTTCCCCTGTCTCTGCTTTCCCCTCTCTCTTTCTCTGCTCCTCTCTGTCTCCCCTTCCTCTCTCTCTCTCTTCTCTGTCTCTTGTCTCTCTCTCTCTCTTTCTCTCTCTTGTCTCTGCTCTTCTCTCTCTCTTTCTCTCTGTCTCTTGCTCTCTCTCTCGTTTTCTCTCTTGCTCTCTCTCTCTCGTTCTCTGTCTCTTGCTCTCTCTCTCTCTCGTTCTCTGTCTCTTGCTCTCTCTCTCTCTCGTTCTCTGTCTCTTGCTCTCTCTCTCTCGTTCTCTGTCTCTTGCTCTCTCTCTCTCGTTCTCTGTCTCTTGCTCTCTCTTTCTCGTTCTCTGTCTCTTGCTCTCTCTCTCGTTCTCTGTCTCTTGCTCTCTCTCTCGTTCTCTGTCTCTTGCGCTCTCTCTCTCTCTCTCTCGTTCTCTGTCTCTTGCTCTCTCTCTCTCTCTCTCGTTCTCTGTCTCTTGCTCTCTCTCTCGTTATCTGTTATCTGCTCTCTGTGTGTGTGTCTCTCTCTCCTTCCCTGTCTCCTGTTCTCTCTCTCTCTCCTTCCATATCTCCTCTTCTTTCTCACTCTTTCCATCTCTCCTAATTTTCTTTCTTTTTATGTCTCTTGTTCTCTCTCTCTCTCCCTGTTTTCTTGTTGTCTCTTTCTCTCTCCCTATCTCTTGTTTCCTCTCTTTCTCTCTCCCATTCATTTTCTCTTTGCCTAAGGTTCTCTCTCACATTCTGTCTACCTCTTGTTCTCTTTTTATTCTATCTGTTATTCTCCATTATTCTATTACTCTCTCTTTCTTTCCCTCTCTTTTGGAATCTCTGATTATAATTATTTACCCCACTCTCTCTCTCTCATTCTTATCTCTTCATGTCTCACCTTCTCCCCATTTCATTTTCTCTTATTCTCTCTCTCAACTTGAACTTGTCTTTTCTTCTCTCATTAGACTCTCTTGTCACTTTCCACCCCACATCTTTTCCCCCACACCCCTTTCTGTATCTCTTTCTCATTTCTTTCTTTCTCTCATTAACTCATCTCTATCTTCCCTCCCCACCCATCTTGCAAACAGAAAAAAAACGCAAAACTCAACAATACAACAATGTCTGTCAATGCTTCATTTGTCATTAACAAATATCGTGTCTATCAAGACTCGCAACTGTCGATTGCAACCTTTACATTGTTACACTCAACTGAGACCCAGCCTGCAACTTTGAGGGAAGAGCTTCTTATTGAAGTTAATGGGCTAAGCCATTACTTTGGGATTAAATTGTCTGGAATAAAGTTCTTAGCTGAGTCAGTTGTTCCAAGGGGCTTGATCAAATTGGCCATATTATATTGTCTGACTACTGCAGTGATTCTTATTCATTAGTAATTTTTCTTTCCAAAGTTACAGTCATCAGGAGTCAAGCCGCAAAATAAACAATTAATTTCTTATGTACTGTGTCTCTTTAAATCATAATTGACTATGGCTCTCCGCAACTTCATATCCTGTCTCTCCTACTCCTTGTTATACCATGCTTTTACACAAGCTTTTTGGGTAGATTACACATTTCTTCTACCCCTCTTGCTTCCAGTATCTCCTGTGAGTGCATATTCTCCAAGCCCACTTTCCTCAGCATGTGAGTCAAAAATTTTGACTGTTATTCTGAAGGTGTTCTTTTTGTTTCCATTTTTCCTTAAAACTTCCTGATTGCTCACATGTTTCATCCAGGGCATTTTCATTACCATTCTGTCAAAGAATATGTCTGCTATCACGAAGTTCTTCTTCATTAGTGAGGTAAATGTTCAATATTCCTTCTTATATAGGATGATTGATATTTTGCAGGACAGGTTCAAGATAGGAGGGATAGAGATAAGCAAGGAATAACATATTTAAGTTTCTGTAAATTATTTGCAGAATAAGTATTAGAAGAGATAGTATAAAAGCAAAAACTGCTAAGAGTTACAAAGATCAGGAAGTTGTGGAGGGCCATGATCGGCTATATCCGGAAAAGAGATGGTACATAGAAGAAAAATCCTATTATAATTGTGCTTGTCCCTGCCTTTGTTAGTTTGCCTGATCATTACATTCTGCTAATACATCTTAAATAATGGACTATTCCATTTTAATTGCATGGAAAGAGGGGGAAAAACACTACTTGGTTTCAGTGAGAAAATTTAAAAAAATGAACCAGATTAAGCTGACAAGAACAAATACTACAGTTTGATCTTTACCAAAAGAGCCATTTTTTCAGACACAGAGTATCAAACAATGAAAACCAAAAAAATCGCCAAAACTTCAGTTACCATAAATTTCAATAACATTGTCTGCTGAACTTTAAAATTATTACTGTTATGGGGAAACACACCTATTCCTCAGATAATGGACTCTCCCTCCTATATTAATAAGAGTTAACAGGAAGTTAATGGGAAAAAGTTCTTGAGAAGTTCTTGGGAAGTTCATAGGAGTTCTTTAGAGTTCTATTGGAGTTCAGTAGACCTACTAGGCAGTTGATATTAGTCGGCAGTTAGCCGAATACTAAGGAGTCAGCTTTCAGTGGAAGATTACCAAGTTCCTAACATTTTGGGTGCGTTAAGTCGATTAGCAACCGACATAGAACGATTATAACCTTCAGTACGAAAACTACTCCACAACAATGACTATGAGAACTGTTCATAAGAGATGTATTTGGTTAATTGTTATAATTGCTCTAATGTTACTATTATGGATGCACATTGTAATGCAAAGAATATAGGCTTAGAATGAGAAATCAGAGAGCTGAATTTGAATTACAATTAAATTTGTTGCATTCACTTATGCGCAAATACTCTTGGGAAAGATATGGATCCATCTTTTCTCCCTTACTTCTGCTATGGGTTAAATAGCAAGACAGATTGCATTCTATAGACTAGGTTGGAAACCAGTCTACCACAGAAAGAAATGGTAACCTACTGTGGGAAAATCTTCTACCAAGTCAATCAGGAACCAAAAGAGACATAATCACCCAAGTGCGTATCATATTTGGCACTTAACTGACTGATCTACAGAAAAGGATTGAATAGCAGGACAGATAGGGTTCTATAGTCTTGGTTGGCAACCAGTCTACTGCAGAAAGAAATGGCAATCTTCTGCTCTTTCTACTTCCCTGTTTCCTCCTCTCTCTCTCTCTCTCTACTTCCCTGTCTCCTGCTCTCTCTCTCTCTACTTCCCTGTCTCCTGCTCTCTCTCTACTTTCCTGTCTCCTGCTCTCTCTCTACTTTCCTGTCTCCTGCTCTCTCTCTACTTCCCTGTCTCCTGCTCTCTCTCTCTCTCTGTACTTCCCTGTCTCCTGCTCTCTCTCTCTCTCTCTCTCTCTACTTCCCTGTCTCCTGCTCTCTCTCTCTCTCTCTACTTCCCTGTCTCCTGCTCTCTCTCTCTCTACTTCCCTGTCTCCTGCTCTCTCTCTCTACTTCCCTGTCTCCTGCTCTCTCTCTCTACTTCCCTGTCTCCTGCTCTCTCTCTCTCTCTACTTCCCTGTCTCCTGCTCTCTCTCTCTCTACTTCCCTGTCTCCTGCTCTCTCTCTCTCTCTACTTCCCTGTTTCCTCCTCCTCTCTCTCTCTCTCTACTTCCCTGTCTCCTGCTCTCTCTCTCTCTCTACTTCCCTGTCTCCTGCTCTCTCTCTACTTCCCTGTCTCCTGCTCTCTCTCTCTCTCTACTTCCCTGTCTCCTGCTCTCTCTCTCTCTACCTCCCTGTCTCCTGCTCTCTCTCTCTCTCTACTTCCCTGTCTCCTGCTCTCTCTCTCTCTCTACTTCCCTGTCTCCTGCTCTCTCTCTCTCTCTACTTCCCTGTCTCCTGCTCTCTCTCTCTCTCTCCCCACTTCCCTGTCTCCTGCTCTCTCTCTCTCTACTTCCCTGTCTCCTGCTCTCTCTCTCTCTCTACTTCCCTGTCTCCTGCTCTCTCTCTCTCTACTTCCCTATCTCCTACTCTCTCTCTCTACTTCCCAGTCTCCCTGCTCTCTCTCTCTCTCTCTACTTCCCTGTCTCCTGCTCTCTCTCTCTCTCTACTTCCCTGTCTCCTGCTCTCTCTCTCTCTCTCTACTTCCCTGTCTCCTGCTCTCTCTCTCTCTCTCTACTTCCCTGTCTCCTGCTCTCTCTCTCTCTACTTCCCAGTCTCCTGCTCTCTCTCTCTCTCTACTTCCCAGTCTCCTGCTCTCTCTCTCTCTCTTCCCAGTCTCCTGCTCTCTCTCTCTCTACTTCCCTGTCTCCTGCTCTCTCTCTCTGTTTCTCTCTACTTCTTTTGTTCTTAGTCAACTGATCAAAAGGGATGTCATCCCCCAAGCACGTACAACATATGGCACTGAACTGAGTGAATGTTACTATCGTTCTTTGACACTTCCTTCCAAATAACACCAAAATAATCCCTAAATTCAATAGTATAAAAAGGCTAAAGATTACTGAAGCCATTTATATCCAACAAAAACAATAATACATCAATAAATGTAATTATAGACTCCAATCCGACATTCTCCAATACATTTTAAAAAAATGTTATCACAAATACATGTTGCTGTAACATGTAACCAAAAAAACTTTGTTTTTGGATCAATCTGATTTAATTTAAAAATATAACAACACCTTTCACCCATTCACAGTGAGATCAACCAAATGCAGACAATAATTCTACTCCTTCAGCTTCTTTTCTCGCACTTCCCGCTTGTGGGACTTGCTTCCTTATTCTTGTTTTCCTGATGGCTACAACCTCGAGGAATTCAAATGCAAGGTCAATACTCATCTCTTAACCACTTGACCCTAGTTCATTCATCACCACCCTGTAGATTCTTTCCTTTCTCTCCACCCTTGCAACTGTCATCACCCCTGTATTCCCTCCCTTCTCTTGCTCCTTTCGAAATGGTTTGTCCTTCTCTTCACTCTTTTCTATCTAGTGCTTTTACTCTTATGTAGCCCCCTGCACATCAGTGGTGTTACCGCCTTGCTCGGGGTGATATGATTAAAAAAAAAAACATTACATTCTGCCAATACCTCTTAAATAATGGACTATTCTGACTGTATGAAAAGAGAGGAGAAGACACTACTTGGTTTCAGTGAGAAAATGAAAGAAAGAACGTATTGGTAAAATTCGCAATAATTTATGGATAAAACGTAGGGATCAGTTTATGTATTGATTATAATAGAAAATCAATCTCCATCTCAACAGTCCATGATGGTCCCAAAGTAAGGGATTGAAGATAATGTTGACAATGTTCCTGGATATAGAGTATCCTCTAGGCATCTGTTGACCATGTCTGTCATAGTATATGGATATAGAGTATCATCGCAGCACATAATCTGTTCAATGAAACAACGTCAAAGATTATCACTCCTGAATCAGACACTCTCCAGAACCGGATTTGATCTCCAATAATCGGAAATATATGGCCGCCTTTTATACACGTTGCATTGAATATTTTGAGCTTCCTGAGTGGTTAAGCCTTCTATTGGTGAACTACAAAATGCGTTAGTTCATGAGTGTCAGCACAGTATATAATGGATACAAAAAGTCCAACAGAAAGAATCAGTTGCAAACTTGAGTTTTTTCCCTTAATTGTACACAGCCCTGAAGATTTTGGTTGTGAGTCAAATTGGACATATTCTTAACTTTGAATATTTTTCACATCTGAAGCACCCAGGTTTACAGAAGGTTATTTACAATTTCAAAAAGATGAGGGCAAAATTTAATAGACATAGAACGGATATTATTTTTAACTAGCAGTATAGGCTGGCGTTGCTCAGGTGTAATGAAAGCTTTAAAACTAATCCATGGTCCTGGAGCTCAGACTCAGCGTAAAGAATATTTGTGTGAAGTTTGGTGAGAATCGGATAGAAATTATGGATTTGTATAAAGGACATACAGACAAATAAACAGACACACACACAAACATCTTGCCTTTTATATATATATATATATATATATATTACTGATTTTCTGCACGATAGTAAAAACTGCAACCTTGAAACTTCTGAATATTGTTTCTTATGTCTTTGTCTATGATTGCATCAAATTTGATTAAAATCGAACTACTCCTTCTATAACCCGATTTTTTCAATTATTGATTTTTGATATTTATTGGGGGTACCTCGACACAAAACCTAGCTAAGAACACTCGCAGATGCTTATAGTACAACTGTGTAAATCTTCAAGAAAATTGGTTCAGCCATTTCGAAGTCAAAAGGTAACGGACACACACACACACACAAAGTTCCATTTATAAATAAGTTTAGATTTAGATTAGATATACCCATTTAGAAGAACAATTGCTAACTAATTATAATGAATTTAATATAGGCATAATAACGATATTGATGCGATAAATAGCTAAATAAACTTGGCTAAAGTATGTAACCAGATACATTTAAAAAAAAATTTATTGTTCTCGTTCTTAATAATGTTTTTCTTCAAAGTTTTCATTTTTATGTTCTAAGGATAAGTGAGAATCAAATTACCTTATCTTATCACCTCCCAATATCCAAACTGAAGAGAGTGTCTGTCCACCTGTTTGTTTGTATTATCTTTTTTTTAATCATATCACTCCGAGCAAGGCAGTAATGCCACTGATGTGCCGGGGGCTACGTAAGAGTGTAAAGATTAGAGGAGAGAAAGCCAGAAACCACATCCTAAACAGAGAACAAGGGATGAGCCTCTACACCTGTTCAATAGACGTGGGTGGAGTGTAAACTGGGTGATAGTTTAGTCTATCTACTCCAATTGAAAAAAAAAAAAGTAAAGATTAGAAGAGAAAACCGGAAACCACATCCTAAACAGGGAACAAGGGATGAGCCTCTACACCTGTTCAATAGACGTGGGTGGAGTGTGAGCCGGGTGATAGTTTAGACTATCTATTCCAATTGAAGAAGAAAGAAAAAAAAAAGGTAAGGGTGGTGAGTTAACTAAGTTTTAACTTAGTTAAAAGTCCAGTCAAAGAAATTTCTTCGAAAAAAGGTCAAGAATACTCGTTCAAATAGCCATGAAACTATTTTATATCTATATTAGAACCGTTGGGTAATGTTGGACATTAGGAGGTGATAAGCTAAGGTAATTTAATTTGATTTATGATTCCCATTCATCCACAGAGATACCAAGGCATTTTCCTCACACACAGTTTTGTCTTTCTTTCATACTAACCTGAGGAAGTCAAAGAGATCATTTGTTTTATATGCATATATTGTGAACCAGAACGCTTCCTCAGTGATGTATATTTCAGGATTATAGAACGTTTTGGGCTTCCATGACATCAGACTTTCTCTCTCATAGGCCAATCCAAGAATGGTCATTTCTTGGTTGTTTTGGTTTATGGCATATCAACACCTCAGTGGGTCATTTATTGCCAACTCAATTATTTATTTATTGCTGGTAATACCTTTTTCTTTCAATAATTTATTGTTGCTTTTATATTAGTTTGTGTCTAGTAATATTTTTTCTTTTCGAGTATTAAGATTCATTGGGATTTGTTTTTTTAAGAGTGGGATCCCCAACTCCTACCCTGTTATTTAACCCATAACTGGAGGGAAGAGATGGATTAATACCTTTCCCAAGGGTACCAGTGCTTAAGTGAATGCAGGGTATTCAACTGGAATTTGAACTCGGCTCACCGATTTCTCTTTCCGAGCCAATATCCACTGCACCACAATGCACATCCATCACTAAATGCTTACAGCACCTGGTATTACCAAGCGGTCACCCATCTAAGTACTGACCAGGCTCAACATTGCTTAACTTCGGTGATCGAGCAAGAACCAGTGTATTCAACATGATATGGCCATAAGCACGCACATCCGCCACTAAACGCTTACAGCACCTGGTATTCCATGCGGTCACCCATCTAAGTACTGACCAGGCTCAACGTTGCTTAACTTCGGTGATTGAGCGAGAACTGGTGTATTCAACGTGATAGGCCGTATCAAAATTCTGATCATCTGCTTAAAACAGTAAACATTGTTAAGGAGTGAAGGTAGTTAAAATGATAGTGGTGTCAAGGGAAAAACTAACCATTTGACACTATTAATTTTTGTTTTCTGTTGAGTACACTAAGGTCTATGATTGCCCAGTATGCATCCATTGGTCAGGCCTGAGTATTCCAGAAATCTGAGTGAAAATCTGTTTTGGCAGAAAGACTTAATACTGATGAATAAATAAAAATAGGGCATTTTTTAAAAAATCATTACATCCCTAAGCAAATTAATAAAGCCACTAGGATGCAAGGGACTTTTGAGTGTTAAAGAATATGAAAAGAGGAGGGAGACAATAAAATAACAAGACTTAAGAAGACAGAAGATAATAATTGACATTGCATTTAAATTTATGAAGATAAATGTTGACTGGAAAGGAAAAAGTCAGAAGAGAGTTTCATAAACAAAAGGTTTGATAGAAGAAACTCTTAGCATAGAACTTATGGTTTCATCTAGGGAAGAAGAAGCCAGAAGAGTATTCCACAAGTGAGAAGTGTGAAAGAAGAAACTCTTAACATAGAACTTACCATTTTGCAGTTGAAATGACTAGATCTAACCGATTTCAACCGTAAAATGATGAGACCCTGCCACCAATCTAGTACTATGCTTAAGTTCACAAAGTCTAGGTACCATAGAGTAAACTTAGTCAGAACAATTACCATGAAAGTATTTACAGAAAAGGTACAGGGAATCTGTTATGTAGTGGGGAAATGGGTTGAAGCCAAAATGCTAGTAGGTCTCAAGTGATAATGGTTTCTGTAATCGGGTTCAGTTCTTGTTTGTGATTGAGTTCGGCCATATCAAATCCATAAAATGTATTGATGAAAAGAAAAGGACTGGAAAAAACAATTGATGTGGTTTCTAAATTTTTGAAGATGAAATTTGGCTAAGAAGCAAAAATCCAGAAGAGTGTTCCCAAAGCAAGAAGTTTGACAGAAGAAACTGTTAGCATAAAATTTATGGTTACATCTAGCCATTTCAACTTTAGAATGATGAGACCTTGCTGCCAATCTAGTACTGCACTGAAATTCATGAAGTCTAGGTTTCCTAGAGAAAAGTTCATCAGAACAATTATCATGAAAGAATTCTTAGGGAAGGTTACATCTAGTCATTTCAAGTGTAAAATGATGAGACCTTGCTGCCAATCTAGTACTGCACTTAAATTTGTAAAGTCTAGCTACCATAATGAAAAGCTTATCACTTTCAATTGCCATGAGAGTATTTATAGAAAAGGCTCAGGGAAGCTATGTTATGGCAAAAATAAATCCATTAATTCTTTATGTATTATGAGGTACTGAGAATAATAATGCATTATACACATTTGAGAAAATCAATATAATCTTATAGCCATAATGTAGTAATTGAAACAATGAACATGTTGCTTATCTGAATTTTTTAAATATACATAAAAGTTCACTCAACACAAGGCTGAAGAGGTAGAGGGCTACTGAGTTAGGTGTGTGATATAAACGTTGTAAAAAAAAGTGAGGATAAGGAGGATAGATAGTGATTGACCCTTGAAAAAGAGGTCAAGATTGTAGTGTCCAGAGAAGCATCCACAAAGTAGCTGTTCTTGGGAGTAAAAGCAGTCTGAGTGAAACTTCCTCCTTATATATGGAATACAGGAGAAATGTGGCATGTCTTAATTGTTTGAGTGGTTGGTTGATTTTGTTTAGTGCCCTATCAACCTGTACAGGTCATTTAATTCCAAAATTTAAATATTTTGAATGCAACAGCATGCCTTCAACAACAGATAAAATGTATGGTTGGTAATTCTAATACAATTAGGTATTGTCAGTGTTGTGGATTCTGAGAATGGAAACCGCACAAATAAATGGAACGACAGCCAGAATTTGAAATAAAGATACAAACTTGAATGCGGGTAGTAATCCAGGAATACGATTAGTAGGAAGTATATATACAAGTCTCTGAAGTGAAGCTGTAGTATGTTTAATAGGTCCACGTTGGCAGCTGACAAGTGCTGCGTAATAATATTCTGGCTGAGTGGAGCCCTGAGCTACTATGAACTACCGACGCTGTATTCTCTGTGAAACCTCAGTATCTTCCGGTATCTCTCGGATCTCACTATGGCAGGAGTATATGTATAGAGTCTATTATCATGAAAAAAGGGGAGACCCCACAACAGTTAGTCATTTTGCTATAAATATGTATTGCTGGTAATTTTAATATAAATATATATTTTTATATTTTCATGGAGTTTTATTTTGGGGGTTTACTGTTTACCCACAGGTGGTAGCACCTGTGGGTATGTTTGAATTGGTGGACCTAAGGAGTAGAGCTTATGTGAACATTTGCCATGAAATATGCCATTGAATGGCAATACTTCAGCTTGGGAAATTTGGATGATCAGAGTCTCAACCAGATAAAAGGTTAACGTATAACTGAAATTAATAATAACCATTATTGAAACTCCAAAGTGTTAACCTCGTGCCCTTAGGTGATCTGTAACTGGTGTACAGAAGGCTTTTCCTTTTCTTGACACCTGTTTATCATTTTCAGATAACTTATTCCAGAAATCCTAAAAAGAAATTAAATCTTCAGTTGGCCAGGAAGATAGGTATAAACATTTTTTTTTTTAGGTGGGTAACTTTTCTGAGAAATGAATTCTGTAAGAAATAATGCTAAGTGGGATTCTGATTTTCAATCTTGACTTGCTAATTGTTTGTCCAAAACGAAAAGAAGGAAAAGAATAAAATTTTGTAGGGAGAGAAAAGAGAAGTGTGAGAGAAAGAGAGAGAGAGAAAATGGAATTTAAAGGAGAGAATTGAACTGTACAAGGAAAGAAAAAAAGAATAGAATGTAAGGGAGAGAATGAAAGTATACGGGGGGGGGCAGGGAGAGAAGGGGAATAGAAAGTAAGGGAGAGAACGGAAGTGTACGGGGCGGGGACAGGGAGAGAAGGGGAATAGAAAGTAAGGGAGAGAACGGAAGTGTACGGGGGGAGGGACAGGGAGAGAAGAGGAATAGAAAGTAAGGGAGAGAACGGAATTATACCGGGGGGGACAGGGAGAGAAGAGGAATAGAAAGTAAGGGAGAGAACGGATGTGTACGGTGGGGGACAGGGGAGAAAAAATGAATAGAGAAAAAATGAAGGGAGAGTAAATTGTCACTCTGTAAAGACTGCTCTCATGAAGGTCAGTTTTGTAAGAAGGAAAATGTGTCTTTGTCTAAAACTTTAAGTTGTTCTGAAATTCTCTCCACCTTAACAAATCCCAGTCAGGAACCCTGAGAGAGATAAAAAAATAGACGAAAATGGCCAAAATGCTTGTGGAATATCATCATCCAAGACAGAGGTCGTTTATTAGAAGAACTGATGATTTTTAAATGAACAGCATTTCTGGCACATTTAGTTGATCCCTTGTCTTACATTCATCTTACAATCGTTCATTTTTTTTATTTCAGGAGAAGGTAAGTTTTTTGGAGTTTTTCTCGGAGTTACTGAGACCCCCTCCCACCCAAAATTTTATCTATCAAAAAGGTCGTTAAAATTCCTACGATGCATAATGAGAGAGGGTTTGGAGAAATTGACACTCACAGAATGTATTAAAGGTAAAAGAAACAAGCAAGTGACCTACCGAACAAGTCTATGGAAATGGATGGCAGGACAGGGATTGCAAGAGCATGCGAAATGACCCACCTTACTTATAGCTGCAATGGATAGGAAGTTGTGGAGAGCTATGATGGGTCACATTCTGAAGGGACATGACACATCAAAAAAGAAGAAATTCTAATGGACACAGTGGTGAAATGGATTGGCTAAAAAATTCTAAAAAGACAAAGATCCCCATCCTCAGAGTTCATTTGGACATTTATAAATCTGCCATTCATCCGTGCATTGGATACAGTTGATCATATCTAGTGCTCCTGCTCTTCGTCTCAAGGTTCTTGACAAAATATAAAGAAAGATTTGTAATGTAATCAATCCTGACTTAGCCTCTCAACTTCAGTCAATTTCTCATCAATGTGGTATGGCTTCTCTCTGTCTTTTCTACAAATATTTTTGTACAAACTGCTATCACAAGCTTTTTTTACCTGGTGCCCAGACGATATGAATTTTAGCTTGCTACTAGATTGGCATTTAGGTCCCACTTTTTGTCCAGTTGAAATAGCCAAATATAACCACCTTGTCTATTCCAACAGTTTCTTTGCTTTTTTTTTTTTTTTTTTTTGCACTTCCCACCTGTGGAACTCCTTTCCATTTACTTACTTCCCTGATAACCACAATCTTCAAATATCTAATGCACTGTTAATGTCTATCTTCTTGAATCCTGTTCATTTTTTATCCTTTCCTCAATACCCGTTATACCCAGTCTTTTCTTTCACTTTCACTCTCTGTAAACCATTAAATGAATGTGTTGTGGTGCAGTGGATATTGGCTTGGAACGAGAAATTGGAGAGCCGAGTTCGAATACCAGTTCAATTTGTTGCATTCATTTATGCACAAATAACCTTCGAAAAGTTATTAATCCAACTCTTCTTCCTCCAGCCATGGTTTGAATAGCAGATCAAATTGGGTTCTGTAGCCTTGGTTGGGAACCAGTCTACCGCAAAAAGTAATGGCAACCATCTGTGGGAAAATCTTCTGCCCAGTCAGTCATGTCTGTCTGAATCCTCTTAATACTAATGACATTCCTGTCTCATCATTAGTTGCGTACTCTGCATTGTTGCAGATTGCACATCAACATGAGATATAATTCTCATGTTAATTTTTTGAGCCTACTCTTCTATACTAGCTCAAGGCATATTGGAAGAGAGTGCTTGGAGATTTTCCCACTGTAGTTTACCAGTTCTTTTTGCAACAGACCAGTTGTCACCCAAGACTATAGAACCTGGTCTGTCCTGCTATTAACCCTCTCTAAGCTGGTTTTGAATTCATATTTTCCTTTTTCTAGGCCAGTTGCAAACCAAGGCTGTAGAATTCAGTCTGTCCTGCTATTAACCCTCTCTAAGCTGGGGAGAGGAGATAGATTCATACCTTTCCCAAATGTATTAGTATGCAAGTGAATGCAATGAATTCGACTGGAATTCGAACTTGGCTCTCTGATTCCTCAATATAAGCTCTATCCATTACTTCCCCATTCCTGCCTTGCTTGGAGGTGAAATGATTAATTGAGTAATATTTTCCTATGACTAAGACATCAGTTTTCAGCAATGAACAAATAGTAAATGAATCTAATTATTGTCCAAGTTTTTTCCCCTTACCATACAATTATGACATAAAAAACACATCACTCAATAAATCCTAGACCTAACTAATTTTCTGTAGAACGATTTGTCTTTGGCCTCAAAATACTCCTCAGTTTCCAATATCACTTCTTCATTGGAGCCAAATCTCTTTCTCTGGAGCATCCTTTTGAGGTCTACAAACAGCCAATAGTCACCGGGGGCAAGATCTGAAGAACAGGTTGGATGCGGAAGTGTAATTCATATAGTTTTGCCATTGTTATGATTGACTCATGACATTGTCTTGATAAGTGATCACTTCTTTGTTTTTATTTGTGGCTATATTTTGGTGATTTCTTTCTTCAAAATGCACCAATAATGCTATATAATATTCACTATTGATGGTTCTTCCTTTCTCAAGGTCTTGGTAAATGATCACTTTTTTGTCTTTATTTGTGGCTATTTTTTGGTGATTTGACTGAAGTGGTGGATCCATGTTTCATCTATGTGGCTATTTTTGGTGATTTCTTTCTTCAAATGCACCAATAATGCTATATAATATTCGCATGTTTCATTTGCTGCCGCATATTTATGCAAAACCTCTTTCTTGTTACATTGAAACAGTTGCAAACATTGTTCTGAATCATCAGTGTGTTGTTGATTTTTATCAACTTTGAGCAAATGTGACACCCACTTTGAACACAGCTTTCTCATTCATGAAAAATGGTGAATACACTGCCTTCTGATATGTTCAACTTCTCTGCTATCTCATGAAACTTCAATTTACGATAATTTATGATTGGTCATTACAAGTTTGTAGATTTTTTTAGTGTTTTTTAGGACAACTGCCAATTTTGGGTGACCTGAGCATGGCTGTGTTTAAAGTCAGCATACCACCTCTTAACTGTTGTTTCTCATGAAGCAGAGTTCAAATAACTTATCAAGTCATTGCTTTGCTTGAACAGTAATTTCTCCCATTAGAAAGCAATGCTTTATCAACACACAAAATTTCCATTATTTTGAAAATTTGCAACAGTAGTTTCACTTAAATAACTGTTATATTTACCTGCTAGTTGTTATTCTTAATGCTGATAGGTTTCTTGTTTCTTGTTTCATAGCAATTTGTGGATTTGGACAACACTGTCCCATAATGCATCAGATTCTACATTCAATTTCCTTATCTTCTATACTAAATTTTGATATTTGATCTATACACTAAGGTATTTAAAGTGTTTAGTATTATGGAAAGTGTGACACAGAGATTCGAAGATGAATTGACATGGCAAAGGAAGCATTCTAGAAGTTGAGTAAAGTATTAAAAAACAGGACAATTACACTAGAAACATAGAAGAGAGTACTGGATTGCTATGTGTTATCAGTTCTTCAATATGGCAGTGAATGCTGAACAATATCATCGAGGATGAAGGAAAAACTTGAAGCAACTGAAATGTGGTTCTACAGAAGGATGCTGCGAATATCATGTATCAAGCATGTGAGCAATGATGAGGTTTTGGAAAAGATGGAAACGAAAAGGAAATTAATACTGAGCATCAGGAAGAGGCAGCAAGTTCATTGGGCATGTAATGAGGAAGGAGGGCTTGGAGAACCTGATACAAACAGGGCAGATAGAGAGGAAAAAGAAACAGGGGAAAAAGGGACAGGGGAAAGCAGCAGATAACTTTTTTGAAGGACCTGATCAGGCGGATGATGGAACAAGGGTTGCATGGTATAACAGGAGAAAGTATGCTAAGAGCCACCAGGGATAGGGAGATTTGGAAAGCCATGATTGTTTACGTCCTGAAGCAACAGGGCACATAGAAGAAGAATTTACTAATTCCACATCCTGCCAGGAAAATGCATGATTTTTCAGACATTTTTTTAACATTGTTTTTGCTGATGTATTCTTTGCTCTTGAAAGTGTTGTATGAAGTTTCAGTTAAGGTTTCTATAATGGACTACCTTTGAAAGCACATTACTACTAAATTTTTTATTTGATTACTTGGGACTATTTGGGATACTTTTAAAACAAGCTGAATAACCTTGGGCTACTAATGAGAAGCAAGTCGATTCAAAATTTATTAGTGGCAATACTTTGAAATATAGTGCAATTCGTGACTTTTAGCTTAATCTAGCAACACTGCACTAGTTTCACTTCTGCAAGAACTTACCTTTCGTGGATGTGATCATGCTTTACAGGAAATTACGTATATATATATATATATATTTTATTTTTAAGAAAGATTTTTAGATATACTACAATTTCATGGGTAATAAATATTTCACTGCCAATGATGAGCAGCAAGGTCATCATTTGCAGTGAAATATGTATTACCCATGAAATTGTAGTATATCTAAAATTTTTAAAATTATATTATTCTGTTAAATTAAATAAATGAATTTAACACTGAGTTCTTTTGAATTCGTCTTTATTGGAATTTACCTGAATAATATACCAACTGTTCTACATTATATATATATATATATATATATATAACCAAGTTTCGTTAAAATTCATTAATTTCCGTAACATGTTTACATTTACGATACATTTCAGAGCAGATTTGGTTTATTTACGGTAGATCGAAAATTGTGTTATATAAGCATGATAAAAACCTCGTCTGATCAAGAGGCTATTCATGGTCGAGTGGTTAAGACAGTACCAGATCAAATGGTAGCTTCCCCTATGTAAATAGGGGTCGCAGGTTCGAATCCTGCTGGATAGCACACATTTCCGCAATAAAATTTATCGCAAAATAATCAGGCCGGTAGATATAAATATAAAATACTGTTTAATTAAAAACAGAATATCTACTTAAATACAAGTATCGGTAAAAATAATGTTCAAAATAATTCACTACAAACTGTCGGTTGCTTATAACCAAGTTTCTCTAAAATATATATATATATATATATATATATATATATATATAAATTACATTATGATCTGACATCAGCATTTACATACATTTGCATGGAAATAAGGATGTTTTGGAAAGATTTGAAGGGGTAAAGGCTTTCAGGGAACAAATCAAAAATTTACCGTGATATTTTCTGTAGACTATTTGCAATTAAAGTTGAGTTGATTTTTATAAACAGTACTCAGTATTAAGGATATAGAAGCATTTGATAACCAGTGGGGAAAACTAACGGTAATCTCAAAAATCTTGTGAAGACCAGGATTTTAAAAGCAACTTTAACACATTACTCTATACATATAATGGTAAATATAAAATATTTACGATTTAGTTGGATTCTCATCTGATTTTAAATCATATATATTTTTAATCATTTCACTCCAAGCATAGCAGAACTATCACTATTGTGCAAAGGCTTACAGTGAGAGAAACGAATGGCTACAGGGGTTGTCAAAGAAAGGATAAAAGATTAACAATATTCAAGAAGATAAAAGATGGCTCTTGATGTTGCATTTAAATTTTTTGAGATTGTAGCTATGAGGGAAGCAAATAAATGGAAGAGTTCCACATGTGGGCAGCGGGGGAAAAAGGAAACTGTTAGAGTAGAAGAGATAGTTACAATTAACTATTTCAACAGTAAAAGGATGGGACCTAGATGCCAATCTAGTAGCACACTTAAATTCATGTGTTTGAGATAACAGGGAAAAAAGCTCATTAGAGCAGTTGCTATGAAAATATTTGTAGAAAAGACAGTGGTAAGCCATATCACATCAGTGAGACAGTGACAAAAATGAGGCTGCCAAGTCAGATATATAATGTACATACACTCCTGATCAAAAATTTAAGACCACTTAAAAATCTTTAAAAAGAAATTTTTTTTACAGATAGATTTTAAACTCCTTCCACTTAAGGTTACCAATACTACAATCTAAAAGGTTATGGAAACAAAAAGCTACATTCCAAACATCTTATTTAGAAATTTACATTTTTATAAAATGAGGCGATTTACGCATGATCAAAATTATAAGACCAGGGGTATAAATTGTTAGATCTATGGTAATTCCAATGTTTTTAGTTCAGTTAGAGATTAGCAATCACTGCGTAAAGGTGTTACCATGCCTAAAGCAAGCAAACTTACCAAAGTTGAGCGCTCATGAATTCTAGAATTCCATAAGTAAGGTTTGTCACAGCGGGCGATCGCAGTTAAGGTAAATCGCAGTAAAACTGTGATTTGCAACTTTCTAAAGAACAGTGAGAATTATGGAAAAGCAAAATCCTCTGGTAGGCCCCAAAACATTTCTCCTGCATTGAATAAGAGAATAAGATGGGTTGTTATGAAAGAGGGGGGACTTTCTTCAAATTTTGTCAAATTAAGGCAGTCACAGATGCTGATTGCAGTCCCGT